>VOQZ01001304.1:0-58946 GCA_008079305.1 Phytophthora palmivora | reverse complement strand
GTGTGCGATAGATGGAATCTGTCGATCAGTGTGGTGAAGAGTTTCTGGGGATGAGTAAGTGGAATATCTCGGTCATCGCGTTTCGAAAGATGGACTGGAGGCGAATCCCAAGGGTCTAGAGGCATTAACGGATCTAGCGTTTCCTGGATCGTTGAGATCGATGCAGTCTTTTCTGGGAAGTCTGAATTATTACAGTCGGTTTATCGAAGACTACGCTATCTACGCAGCCGTGTTGTACGAGTTGAGGGAGGTCGATTTCGCCGCGATGTCCAAGGATGATGTGCAGATTCAGATCAAGCGAAGTATGGAGCCTAAAGAATTAGATCAGCGAGATCTGAAGGAAGATCCAGGATTGGATCTGACATTAAGGCCCATGGAAGCGTCGGATCTAGGAAGGCTGGATGGAGGACAGGTTGATTCGCGATGGATCCGTGCTCATCGGGCCTTCGAGACACTCAAATCAAAGATCGCATCCACTCCTATCCTACGTCATTTGATATGGATCGGGAGGCTGTGGTGATCGTATATGCAAGTGATTGGGCGATCTCGGTAGCTTTCGTGCAAGAGTATGACCAGATCTACTATCCGATCACTTTCGTGAGCCGGACGTTGAAGTCGAACGAGTTGAATTACAGCCCAGTGGAGAAAGAAGTGTTGGCGCTGCTAAGGATACTGGATGTCGGATATAACATGTTGGTGGGACGCCGGATCCGGGTGCTGACTAGATACTCCACGTTGGCCTGGTTATTTAGATCGACCGGATTACAAGGGCGATTGGGCCAATGGGCGGCACTGCTATCACCGTGGACATTAGAGATTGTGAAATGTGTTAAAGGAGAAGAAGAGATCCTAGGAGTGATCGCGGCTAGTATCACGCCCAGATCCGTGGTGGACGAAGCGTTGATCCAGATCTCGCCTAGGAAGGAGCCACGACGGAAGATCCAAACTCCAATCCCTGTGATCCAAGCAGATGAGGAGCTGTATGTAGTCAGTTTCGATGGATCAGCCCGCGTGAAGCGTGGAGGTGGCGCATATAGCGCGATCTTGTGGAAGTTGCCTGAATGGACAGTGATCCAGGCTAGATCAGCCTACGCGGAAGATCTTACCGTCAACGAGGCTGAATATCATGGGCTGTTGCTATGTCTGGATCTGTTAAATACAGTGGATCGCAAACGAGTGGTGTTCTGCGGTGACTCTAATCTAGTAATCCGACAGGTCAGGGGTGAGATCGAGTGTAAGGCACCCGGTCTGACTCTACTCAAGCAAAGGGCTTTGGATCGTCTGAGAGACTGGCCAGATCACGAACTGGTGCATGTGAAAAGAGATTGGAACAGCAGCGCGGACAGTTTGGCTAGTGCAGCGCTGCAACGACAAGGTGGAGTGAAGATTGAGTCAGATGAGGATAAGCAGGATCTGATCACGCTGAATAGATTGGACGAGGTATTGGTAGTCAAGAGGGCGGATCGGGCAGCCCAGATCACGGCGGTAGTGACGCGATCAGGCTCGCGATCTACGACGCGGACGACTTCGGATCCGCGATCATTACGGGAGGAAATAGTTCGGGATCTTAGGATCGATCGGATCCGACAAGCCCAAGACGAGGAGGTATGGATCTCTGGATTGAAAAAATATCTGAATGGGGATCTACAAGATCTGGCTCAGCAAGAAGCCAAATCATAAGCCAATCTGGCCGCCGACTATGACTTGGATCACCACGATCTACTGTTCTATTGCCCTTCTATGAGACCGACGGATGCAGATCGAGACAAGCTGATGCGACTAGTGATCCCGAAAACTTTATATCAGGATATACTACATCATTACCATGTGAGCCTGGAAGGTGGACACCAAGGGATCGGTCGGACTTACCAGCGGATCCGAGATCATTTCCATTGGAGAGGGCTGTATAAGAGTGTCCAAAGATACGTGGGTGAATGTGTGGACTGTGAGACTGGTAAGAGTAAACCTCGGATCCAAGGAGAGTCGCCAGGCAACCTTCAGGCAACATATCCTTTCCAGATCATAGCTATGGATCACATCCCTTCCTTACCCAGATCGCATAAAGGGAAAACGGAATTGCTGATCTTTGAAGATCTATTCTCCGGATACGTGATCGCGAAAGCCAGCTCATCAAGAACTGCTCAGACTGTCGCCGAATCATATGAGGAATGTGTCTTCCGACGATTTGGGGCCAGCGAAGCTGTCGTGTAGGACACGATAGAATTCTCACTTGTCGGGTGAGTTCCCACCAACAACACACGCTTCCCCGTGAAGGTCAGCGATTGTTGGATCAAACCTGAAGACCAGGTACGATCCCTTACACCGGGTCGGTTGTAAGCGCTTCTGTATACCGAGGTTGTTTTAGGTAACCCTTACCTACACCACTAGCCACGAGCTTAGACTAGGGTGTTATATTGCGCTTTCGCGCGTAACCCTGCAGTCCCTCAGAGGAAAGGGTACCGGCGTGTTAGGCCTTATACAGGGGTGTCGAGGTATAACCTCGACGGGGAGCAAAATATACACTAGGACCTTAATAGACCCTAAGTATACACGTAACGACACTTCACTGTCGCCCCGATCTCTCGGCCACACCAACTCTTGGCCTGACCAGGATAAACTCTCGGTTCAATGTACCTTGAGTCTACCAACAGGCATCCCACACAACTGAGCGTGTCCTGGCACTTAAATAAGCTAGCTACACTTACCTAAGTCGGACTTGACTCTTGTTAGCTGGGGGGAAGACTGCGTTTTATAAACTGCTTAATGTGAGGCTCAGAGAGCCTCTGTATGTCATCCTATGTTTTGTCCTATGCCTATATACAAATATCAAGTGTAAACAAATCTCTGTAGGGACCTCCGAGGTTTCAGAATAAGTACGACCGAGGGGTCGACAACTCACTCTTAAGTACGGATCTGGGACTGTACAGACGTGAGACAAGGGATCTGAGATGGGTACAGAGCCCTATCTCGGCCTAGTCCAGGAAGCCTCGGCCAGGTTATATTAGGCTAGCCGAGGCTCTCGAAAGTCACTATTCCTTCTCTGTCACTCTGTCGCGGGGAGTATAATCCCCCAATGGGGTGAACTCTCGCTTTTCACCGAAAGGTTCTGTGGCGGTTGCCTCTAGCGACTGGGTCGCTACCTCACCGTTAGAACCCAACACCACAACTGCCCCCGCCTCGACGCGAACCTTCCCGACTGGTGACCGTCGTGGCGCCTCATTCTCCAATTTTCCTTCGCCCATCATGGTCCGCCAGTCGCGTCTCCTGGAGCGGGCTACCGCCGCAGCCATGCAGGCTCTCGGGCCTCAAGGACAGGTATGTGACAGCTTGTATGTTCGTCCGAGGCTTCGACCCACACCCTAACTCGCTTCTTGCACCTTCAGACGCCTTCTGATGTACCCTCAGAGGGCCAACACACTCCTGTAGGGGATCGTGGAGCCGCTGAGCAGGCGGCGGGGACTCCTCTGTCACCCACTCCCGCGCTGACAGTGGATTCAGCAACTCGCGGGGTGTCAGACGGGTCTTCGCCGATTTTATCGCCTTGCTCGCCTCCAACGTCTCCTCTTCCGCCTTCTTCCGAAGCAGACTCTCGCTCGACACCAACTCCCGCGCCGACAGAGGATTCGGCAACTTGCGGGGTGTCAGGAGGGAGTTCCGCAGGCGCTATCGATGGGGAGAGTCCTGCCGGTGATCTCGCCGAGCAGTCGGCATTAACTCCCACCGACTTTCAACTTCTGCAGCTCGCCAAGCTCGTTATTGGTGTCGCTCGCCACCCACCGTGCCGTGTCGACGTGAACTTGGATCGTCGTCTGCAGAGTGCGTCAAATCTCGGTGAAGTCTTGGCTGCTGCTATTGCTCCCGTCCGGATTCCCCTTCATGAATCCGAAGAGATGGTCTCGCTTCGGGACGAAGTCTCTCGATGCCAAGAGCAAGTCAAGGATGCTGAGGATAAGCTCGCAACTGAGTTCCAGCTCCGAACGAGGGCTGAGATGTTCTGCACCCAGGCCTCTTGTGACTTCAACGCTGCAGCCAACACCTTACACTCTGTTCGGCTGGAGAACGTAGCTCTCTCTCGGCAGCTCGCATTGGCCAACGCTGCTATAGCGACTCACGCCGAGTCCATGCCCAGCTCGGTCTTCGTGTGAAGAACGCCGAGGCTGACTCTGCTGCAGCTATGCGGACGATCCGAAAGGATCGGGAGCGCTTCAAGGCCGGTATGGTGGCGTATACCGAGCAGATGGCCAAGCTTCGGTCTTACCTGCTTCGGAGTGATAGCCGGAATGATGGTACAGTGCCGGCACGCATCCAAGCTCTGGTGACCGAGAACGCCGGTTTGCAAAGGGCCAACTCGATCCTCCGTCAGCACTCGGCCAACCACGGCCTAAACACTGATGCTCTTGTTCTTGCTTCGGTGGGCATCGCGGCCGACAACATTGACTGGAATCTTCTCGGTCTGTCTCCTCCGCGTGTGACGGTGGAACCGCCTCCGACTTCGTCTGGTCGTTCAGGTGGTGAATCCAGTGACAACGAGGCTTCAGATTCGTCGCACCAAGCCATTTCAGTACCTCCAAGCACCCCGGTACTCCAGAGGGTGACTCCGAGGACTCTCAACCTGTTGGACCTCCTCCGAAGCGTCGTCGTCTTCGTCGGCACCAAGTCCCCACGGCTAAGTCTAGTTCATCTGCCTCAACAGCTCCGAAGTCTCCGCTGCCACTCAATCGACGACTTGGTCGTCCTTCGGTGAAGCCCAAGCGTCGTTCATCGGCTCCGACCCCTGTTACAATGCCGTCTACGGCGGTCTCGTCTCCTACTGCTTCTCCGACCTCTCCGAGCTCTCCGACTCCTAGTGTTCCGACGTCGGCAGCGCCAGCTTCAGCTCCGACTGCTCCAACTCCACCGACACCTTCTTTGACTGCGTCGACTGCCTCTGTGGAGACTCAGTCTTCATCTGTTCCGTCTCAAGTGTCATCCGAAGTTGCAGATGAAGGCCTCGAGGACGGTGAAGTGGCTGACGAACCTCCGGCAGCCTCAGATAGCGGGGCGGAGGACACTGAAGAGCTCCCTGACTCTGACGAGGATGCTCCTGCTTCAGATGCCGCAGCTTCCAAGCCCACGCCCGAAGTCGTTGACTTGGCGTCTGGTAATGCTGATAGTGCCGAGGTTTCGAAGCACGTGGACAGTCCATTCTCGTCTCCGGTGCTCTCATTGCCTCGCAGGATGGTCGGCCGATCCGTGGTGCATCTGTGGTGTCCGGTCTCCGCTCAATGGAGATGGTGGAGCGAGAGCTTGCTGAAGACGATTTCGTCCTCGGTCTCCCTCCGGCTGGGTCCGCACCACCGGCTGTGGCACAGGCACCTCCTACCACTGCCTCCGGGGCCGATAATCGCCAAGTCTCTCCAGTCCAACCTCCGAGCTCTCGACCGGTAGTGACTGCCCCATCTGCCGTCTCTGCTCCGACGTCCTCGTTGTTCCGCCCTAGGCGGTCCCAGTCGAGCACTCGGAGACCGCATGCGGTGGTCACGGCAACGCTGTCTACAGCGCCAGGTCCAGGCTCGGTGACTTTCACTCCCATCGGCAGCAGCCTTCAGCTTCCTATCGGGTCGAAGAAGCTCGCCTCTCTTGCTGGTCCGTTCTTGGAGCCTGGTTTTACCGCCCCCGGTGCTCAGGAGGCTTGGTGTCAGATCCAAAACCGGAGTCTGTCCGAGCCTCTGCCGAAGGATGGAGTTTCGCCAGTGTCTGCTGCCAGTCTCTCTGCTATGATGGACTGGGAGAACTCCAGTCATCCGTGGCAGCAGCTCCGCCGCCGACTGCCCGAGCAGCCATGCCTCTTTGACTCCAGCGGATTTCCACCGGGGACGAAGATCTCTATTCGAGAGACTGGGCTCGGACGCACCGTCAAACTGTGGCGGCAGTTCCAAGGTACCTCCACGGACAGGACCGAGAAAGCAGACTTGGGTCTCGCCTTGTGGGAGCGTCGCCACTGGATCCAAGTCTCGGCGGTCGAGAATTACCTCCGCCGTCTCGAGAGAGAGCATGGGCGTAAAGATCCTCTCGTTGTCGCCTTGGTTGCACAGTGGAAGGCGTACAACAAGGCTCGGAACCTCCGTGCGGACCGTCTCCGTCAGCAAATGGTGTACCGAGTCTGGGAATGGAGTATTGAGCGTGACAGCAAGCCTCGGGAAAACCCTGCTGAGCTTCTGTTGGAGCCTTCTTACTTGCAGTACCCGTTTGAAGTGTTGGATTGGGCTCCTTCTACAGATAACTGGATTCAAGAGCTGGTGGTTCTCGACGCGCAACAGCCGTGGCGTAATTGCTGGATGGATGCTCCCGCCGAGCATCCGTATAACACTACCTTCGCTCCCTGCAACCCTGATGTGCCGCTATTTGTTCCTCGGCATCGCTCTCATGCAAGTGTGGAGTCCTCGATTGTGGTTAATCCAGCTCTGGATCCAGCTGCTATTCGTGCTTCGTGGGCAGCCGAGTCTTCGGACACTCCAGGCTCGGCTCCGGAGGCTCCGGTTTCCGGCATTTTAGGGTCTCCTCCTGCTGACATCTTGAGTGCCGGCTTGGACGTCCTCGTGGACTTGGCTACCGCCACCACCGAGATATAACCTCGGTCGGCGTATTTTTGTTTCGTCGTCCAAGCTGCTTCCGTAGTTCCAAGAGTGCTGTAGCGTAAATTGGTAGCTTGTTTTCTCTATCGTTCTTGTCGTAATTTCCAATTCACTGGTTCGTTTACTTTTCATCATGCAGATATGCAGGGTTCGGTACAGTAATCTTCATCACTCCTCTCTGTAGGCTGTACCGGCCCCACAGAGGATTCTCATTTCAGTACAGTAGCTTCTTTCGTCTGTCACTGCAGGCTGTACTGGCCCTGCAGGCAGGTCAATCTTCGGTGACGTTCCATTTAGTCCTCGTCGGCGACTTGGACCATTTGCAACCGTCGGTCACTGCGCTTCTCTCGCAAGTAGTCATAGAGAAGACCTCCGCATGACAAATTGGACGCAGGCTCCCATGTTGGTTCATCGTATCCCAACCACTTCACTTTGAACTCTCGGACGGCTCGTTCGGTGCTCGTGGATAACGGGACGCGGTCGTCAAGGATAGCTTCGACCTCGTATTCGCCGGCGAGTTGATCAGGCTCCCAGCTATCTTCGGGAAGCAATTCCTCGTCGAAATCCAGTCTCGTTTCCTCTGTCACCTCCGGTGTCAGCCGACTCTTCGGTCGACTTCCGAATTCGTTCACAGCCTTGAGTCGAGATACATGCACCACAGGGTAGAACCTGTACCCGCTTCGGTCGGGTAGTTCCAACTCGTACGCGAACTCTTCGACCTTTCTCTTCACCCGGAATGGCCCATGCCATCGGTGTGCTAGCTTCTTCGTCAGTCCTGGTTTCACTCGTTCCATGTACAGCCACACCCGATCGCCAGGCTCAAACAATGGCCTCGGTGCGGTGACCGGGGTGTCATCTGCTGCCTCTGAGACAGAGTGTGCTTCGTCCGAAGGCTCGGTCTGACCAGTACTCGGTATAGCCGCTTGCTCTCTTCCACTAAGTGCTTCATTGTGTTTCCGGGCTCTCCGAGACTTCTCAGTGGCTTGATACTCTTTAGCCATCTCCAGTGCGATCTCCTGTTGGCGGTTCACTTCTCGACGCCATGCTAATGCGTCAGTTTGCTTTCCAGACCCTCGTTTGAGCGACGAGGTCATCGCTCGGAGCGTAGATTGTGCGTCCCACCCATGAACAAGGTAGAACGGAGTCTCTTTCCTCGTTGCGTCCATCGAGTTGTTGATCGCGAAGATCAACTTCTCGGCGATCTCATCCCAGTCTTGTTGGAGCGGGTCCTCGGCGTACACTCGCACTGATTGCATGACGGTCTTCACCGACCGTTCTTGTTGGCCATTAGCCTGCGGACGGTAACTCAGAGTCGCCCTTGACCTTGATTGCATCATCTCGGCGAAAGCTTGGAATACCTCGCTCATGAAGCGTGGGTCGCGGTCATGACGGATCATTGTCGGAGCACCGAATCTTCGGTAGACACACTCTTCAAAAGCCTTTGCCACACAGAGTGCAGTCGTGTCGGCCATTGCTTTTCCCATCACGAAGCCTGTGAACGCGCACTGGAAGAGCAAAAGCGCTGTATTGCCCCTCCGAGACTTCGGTAGTGGTATGACAAAGTCCATCGACACCAGTTGGAACGGTCTCTCGGCGAGTACGTTGCCGGGCGAATACCCTCGGAACTGCGGTCGGCTCTTGCTAGAGCTGCAATCGGGGCAAGACCGTACGTGCCTTTCGACGTCCGCGTAGAGACCGATCCAATAGTAGTCTTGTCTGATCCTGTTGAAGGTTCGGACAATGCCTTGGTGGCCGCCTTCTAACGAGTCATGGCAGTTCTGCAATACCTCCTGGACCATCGTCAAGGGCACTACCAGTCGTAGGATAGTCTCCTCTTGTTGTCGGTCGCTCTTCCGACGGCTCGTTCCGAGGTAGTATAAGACATTGTCTTCGCTTAGCGTGAACCGGTCCGACATCTTCCATGAATCTCTCGCTGCTCGATAACCGAGCTTCGAGTCTTCACCACGGAGCACTGTCTTGAGGTTAGACCATCTCAACTCCTCGTCCTGGGCTACTGCAATCCGTCTCCGACGCTCTCGTTGGACCGTCAGCGGTTCTATGTCGTTTGCACTTGGAGCTGTTGAAGTTGAATCCTCGGTGCCCAGTTGCACCTCTCGCACGTGGTTTTGAGCTTTGGTAGACGTATCGTTCGCTTTGTCTTGACTGTCCGCTTCTCTTTGGTCGACTACTGAAGTCTCGTTGGCAAATCTGACTCGCTTCTTGTTAGCTTTAGCTTGTTGCCGGGTGGTCACCGTTAGTCGTCCGGTCTCAGTGTCGTCTTGTACAAAATCGAAAAAAGTTTTGCGACGGGTAGAGCCTGTTCTCACATGCGTTCGGACCGTGTTGACCGATGGTTTGTCCTCGGTCTCGGCCTTGGCAGTTGGTTCGTAGATGACGTCTTGAATGCGGTTTAGCGTGGTCAATTCTGACAGCCTGGCCTCGGTCGATACCACTTTAGACACCTTGCTCTCGAGAGTTTCGCTTGCTAGCGAATCTGCAGCGGCATTGAACTCTCGGACCACGTGCAAGTACTTCACTGACTGGAACTTGGCTGTAAGCTCTCGGTGGCGGTTCAGTTGTGTCAACAGTGATTCCTTACGACATGCGATCACCCCTAGGGACTGCTGGATTGCGAGTCTCGAGTCGCCCACGATGACTAAGTCCTCGGTCGTGTGCTCTAATGCAGCTTGTACTCCGTTGTTCATTCCCGAATACTCGGCGAGGTTCACCGTGGTCGCCTCGAGGTAAGCACTCGCAGCGGTCACTATAGTCCACTCTGGTAATCTCCACAGTATCCATGCACAACTGCCATAGCCACCGTGCTTTTCGGTCTTGGCCGAACCATCAAATGACAGCACGAAGCCTTGGTAGGACCTCGGTAGCCGTGCGTACAGCAGGTTCGGGTCCATCCTAATGCTCGGTGACCCTTTGGTTGGTGGTGCGACTTGTGCTAACGAGTCATCTAAGTCGACGAAGCTCGTCAAACCTGCTTGGAGCAACTGCGCGAATGCGCAATCTCGTTCCTTCACCCGCTGCACCACTAAGTGCCACGGGGACAACATAACTGCGAACTGGGTCGTGCGTCCGAACAATGTTTTGGACTTATGTAGCCAGTCGAGCGTCGAAAACCGCGTATAGACGTGGATGGTCCGACCTGCGAGCTGAGTGTAGCACACCTTCAGCAGCAGTAGCAGGGCTAAGACCTCCTTCTCGGCCGGATGATAGTTCATCTCGGCGTCCTTGAGAACACGCCCGCAAAACCGAACGGGGTGTAACGTGCCGTTGTGTTCTTGCATGAGAGTAGAGCTCAGCGCCCACTCGTTCGCGAAGAGCATGACGTGCACCTCTTTGTCTCGGTCGAAGTGCCGTAATATCGGGGCGTCCATCACCTTCTGTTGGAGTGCTGCGAAGCTTCGTTTGGCCACCGTGAGGTCACCCCCAGGTGCAAAGTCTGCGTCCTTCAACTGGTACAACGCAGCGCCGTACACTGCGAAGTCTTGGATGAACCGGCTGTAGTAGTTGAGCGCACCCAGGAACGACTGCATACCTTTCTTTGACGTTGGAAAAGGGACCTCAGTCACTGCCTTGATCTTCTTCGGGTCGGCTCGAATGCCCTCGGACGAGACTTCATGGGACAGGAAGTCCACTTTGGACTGCACGAATATACTCTTCGTAAAGCTGACGCTGATCCGACACTCTGTGAAGCGTTGGAGCAGTCGGTCCAGTGTCGCTAAACAGCCGTCGAACGTCTCGTTACCGAAGCATATGTCGTCGACGAAGGATCGTCGGTCGAACACCGGAACCAGCGAAGACTCGTCCGACTCGCCGTTCGTAAACATATCGCCCGTGGGACTATTCACCAACAGGGACACCGCGTCCATAACAGTAGAGGACTCTCGGTCGGCCTCGAACTTGGTTCGAGCCCTCGGTAGAGCCTCTGAATGCTGGTTGCAATCCTCGGTAGCAGCTGTTCGGGCATCTTTGGTCTGTTCTTCGGCTTCACGCATAGTTATCGCGAATTGCGACCATCCGCCCTTCGGCTGGACAAATCCCCAAAGAGCATTGTCGATCATCCGCTGATAAATCATCGGTGCGTTCTTGAGACCAAATGGCATCCGTAGCCACTCAAAATGCCCCAGTGCGCAGACAAATGCAGAGATCTTCCGAGCTCTCTGTGTCATCATTATGGCCCAAAATCCGCTCGCCGCATCCAACGAGCAGAACCATAGGTAGGCCTCCATATCCGTCAAAAGGTCGTCAACGAGCGGCATGGCGTACTCCATGATCGCTGTAACTGCGTTCACCATCTTGTAATCAATGCACAGACGAATATCGACACCGTTCTTTTTCAGGACAATCACAATCGGGGACGCCCACGGGCTGTCCGAGAAGGTAATCAGTCCGGCCCGTAGCAATCCCTTCAGAAGCTCGTACAGCTTCCCGAGAAATCGCAACGGCGTTCTCCGAGCCCTCTGTTTGATGGGCGCGTGCCCCTGTACGTCAATATCGCACACCACACCGTATGCCGGTGGTGGTAGCGCATTGCCACTTGAGATCATGATCTCCTCGTGACGCTTCAACACGTCGACCAGCTTCTCCTGCTGACCCTCGTCCAGGTCTTTATTCTGAACATTCGGACCGGTGTAATCTAAAGCGGTAACCGTAATCTCGGTCAGGTCAGGCAGGAATGCCAATTCCTGTGCGTAGTCGGTGAGCTCGATGTCGTTCGCCAAATGCTCGGACACGTCATTTTCTCAACGTCTCGCCCCGACACGACCCCTGCTGCAATCTCGTGCATTGCGGACACGTAAGCTGCGTTCAATATGCACTCTGGATCTTCAGTAGGACACGGGGTATGTGCGGCTAGGTCGTCTGGCTCGTCCAGAATCTGGACCGAGGTGCCGATATTCTCGGACGTCACCCCTGTTGAAGACTCGGTGCACGCGGCATCATCCGTAGCGTGAGTCAAGGACCGCCTCTGAGCTTGTTCGGGCACTCGGTCGTCATTCCCTGACTCTTGCGTGTGCTCCAACTCCTCGGCACAGTAGACTTGAACCTCTTCGCTTGGGTCCGAACCCTCGGCGCCTCTAGTGAGAATATTCTGAGGTGTCGGATACTCTCGGCGCTCGACCGCAGGCGGCTGATCGGCTAGCCAGCGTTCATAGAGCACGCGCTCTCGTTCAAACAGCGTCTCGTCACGGCTCTCCGCGTAGGCAAGGATCTGCCACTCCTTATACTTGTTAGACCGTAGGCGTACGTACCCAGGCTCGCGCGGAAGTTCGCCTATTGGTACCCATAACACAACCGACTCATGTTTCGAGCAATTAGCGACGCTCGGTGTCACATTCGTCAGTCGGATCCACGTTGGGTGCCCCCGTCTAAACCTCGTTACCGTCGGGACGAGTCTCTCCGTTCGTCGGATCCAAACTTCGTGAGTGTCCCGAGAGGGTCGTTTGCACTTAAGCCGAAACTCTCGCCACTCATGACCGGGGATGTACAAGTCCTCGGTCGGTCCACCAACCACTTGAGTGCCGTAGGGTTCGTCATCCGCGGCACTCAGCGACTTAATTAGTGGCACCATCACTTCATCTGGCAATCTGGCTGTCCCGTGGAACAGGTCCAGCCGGACACCCGCCGGAATCATGAAGTCCGTTCCAAGGACCACATCGACTCCTGCACTGTGGTTCATGATCCACATCTCAAACTCGTACACTCGCTCCCACCCCAGGGTGATCTTCACGAGTGCTCGTCGACGAGTCTCTAACACTCCAGGGTTAATTCCTCGCACTTCCAAGCTTCGGCCGTGGTCTGGGACTTCGCGTAACCGCAACTTCTTGGCGTAGTTCGCCGAGATCACGCTGACGTTGGCTCCAGTGTCCAACAGAATCCTCGTTCGCACATCATTCACTGCTCCCTTGACCAAAGCTCTCATTCTCTTCCTCTTGTCGTACCGTTGGGACGACCACCACCCCAATCTCTCGCCCGGGAGCAACTTCGTCCTCGGGACGAGACTTCGGGGCGATTGTTCAACTCGGGACATGCTAGCAATCGAACCCTCGGTCTTGCGGCCACTAGGTTCGCCAATGCTCCACTCCTTTCCTCCACACTCACTGAGGTATACACCTCTCTCCTTTTCATTTTCCATCGCTGTCACACTCGTAATCTTTCGGTCTTCGGGCCAATTTACCTCACCCGCGAACGCGAACATATAGTCGGCGTCTATTGCAGGTTCGGTTAACTGTGGCAGCCCGATTGGGACCAACCCAGTTTCAGTTGGCGGGCTGCCTAGTTTAAATGATTCCCGAACACTAAGCTTTGTAGCTCAGGCGTGAGATCTTTCTTGTCGACCTTCGATCGTAGGAGATTGGTGAGCTCATTGAGGGCGTCACACTTCCCAGCGTCGTGCACTTGTTTGCACAACTTGCATCGCCTGTAGCAGTAGTGCACCGAGTGCGACATACTGCCACAGGCTGCACAAGGACCGTACTGGCGCTGTCGGTTGTCTCGTCCGTAGCCTCGGTCTTTGTTGAAGTGACTATTACCGCCCCTGGGGTGTCGGTGGTCGGACCGGGCGAACGTGCCTTCTGCAGCGGCGCGGCGTTCACTGTCGTTGGCGGCTGCAACGTGACCGTATTCACCGTCGGGACCAGAATCGCTGTCGGAACTCTCACTGGAACATCGGCTGCCGTCCCGGCGCCGTTCGTCGTCGCTAGATGTCTCGGTGCTGTCATAACTATGATGGCGCGTCTCTGGGCGGTTCGATCGGGACCTAGTAGCGTCGTTCACATTCAATGCAGCGACGAGGTCAGTTAGCGCGTTCGCTACCGTGACTCTCGGGCGTGAATCGTCGCGACGGCGTTCTCGGTCATGTCGGTCACGGCGATAGCTGTCTCGCGAACCCTCTGTGCGCCTACCATCATGTCGGCGGCTGTCTTCTTGGTTCTTCGGACGGCGTCCTGACGACTCTCGGGATGTTTTACGTTCCCGACGACGGAGGATGTCGTTGACCATATCTTCGAGGTCATGAATGTCCTTAACTCGGACGTGACACAGACGCTCTTCCAGACCTCGGTCATCACACGTATCCAGAAAGTGTTCCACATGGTCCTTGGCGTCGCGTCCACCGTTCTCGAACTGCACTCCGGCATTGCGGGCATAGCCGTTCAGCCTATTGAGGTAATCACACACGTGCTCTTTGTCCTCTCGTTTCGCTGAATAATACCGAGCCTTCGCAGACTGAGTAAACCGTGAGCAGTAGTACTTGATAAATGCATCGCTCAACAACTTCCACGTACGACGAGTCTTGCGAGGAAGTTGTCGGTACCAATGTAGAGCTCCATCTTGGAGACTGAGTTCGAACGCCATGCACCACTCGTTTGGTGACGTATGCGTTCCCTTCATCTCGTAGATAAAGGTTCGGAGCCATTGCATTGACTTCTCGCTCTTGTTCCGGAGTCCAAAATAGGGCTTGATATTGCCGAGTGGAAGGTGGGTTGCGAGCTCGAGCCTCGGTGTGGAGCTTTTAGTCTCCGCTTTGCTCAGCTCGCGAATCTGGCGCGCCCACTCTTCGGTGAGGTCTCCATCGAGGTAATCGAAGTCACCTGAGTCACTATCGCTGTCCGACGAGTCTCCTGGACTATCGTAGTTCCTGGCGGGACGTCGGCCAGTCTCTTGACGAGTGTTCGGAGTGGGGCGTAGACTTTCTGTCTCTTCGGCTAGCCGCTCAGGTCGACTTGCAGACCTCGGTGTCACCATGTGCGAATCTTGCATGTACGGTGAAGCTTCGGCCGTAGCCGTAAAGACGCCAGCATCGGAACCCTCGTTGACACGCTTCTTGGGAGTTTGAGGAAGCGGGACCTTTGATGGGTCCGCTGCTTCCGGTGCGCGTCGGGCTATAGGTTGACGGCCTGCCCCAATCTCGGACACCCCGAAAGACGTCCGCAACTTCTTCTTCCACTTTCGCAACGCTGTGCCGGCGTCAGTCGGTGTCCAATCCTTAAGTGCGGCGTCAGATGGAAACCTCTGAGGCTCGCACCCCATAGCACGGAGGAGTAGCACAGTATCCTGAGCCACTTGTCGAGTGCTCGTTGAGTCAATGGGCACTGCTAGCTCACCCCCAAGGTCCATCCAGACAGCCTGGCGGGCCTGCTTCGGGCCGAACAGTTGCATCCAATTGCTCCTAGTCTTCATTAGTTCCAGGCAGCGACCTAGAACCTTGTTGGCAGCCGGCGTATCACCATTGACTGGTGGCCGGTTGCCTGTCGACCGAGAAGTTGCCTTCCCGGTCATCGCCGACGGCTTCAAACCGTCGGACCCATCATCACTGTCCTCTGTGGCCGGTTCAGGACCAGCTACGTCGTCCAGCTCTTCGGTGAGGTTACGCGCAAGCGACCTCACCCCTCCGCTGCGGCCTACAGACACCACAGCGGCTTCCGAAAGGTCGGGCATCGCTGCCTTCTCTTCCAGGTACTCTTCGTCATCATCTTCCTTGGCGTCGGAGTAGCCAACCGACTCGTCGAAACTTCCTGAACGTTCGGCAATCGTCACCAAACGAGATGTCGGTGGTGTCGACAATGAACTCCCAGGATGCACCGTAGGCTCGGTGCGTGTTCCACTTGACTTCATCGGTGTTGCTGGTACCGCTGACTTGCCTCCTTTCGCCATTTTCTCTCTTCTTCTCTCTCTCGAATGCTCGTTAGGGTAGAACCTAACACAACCACAACACACAGAAGGTCACACCAATCCCGGGTCGCGGCACCAGTTGTCGTGTAGGACACGATAGAATTCTCACTTGTCGGGTGAGTTCCCACCAACAACACACGCTTCCCCGTGAAGGTCAGCGATTGTTGGATCAAACCTGAAGACCAGGTACGATCCCTTACACCGGGTCGGTTGTAAGCGCTTCTGTATACCGAGGTTGTTTTAGGTAACCCTTACCTACACCACTAGCCACGAGCTTAGACTAGGGTGTTATATTGCGCTTTCGCGCGTAACCCTGCAGTCCCTCAGAGGAAAGGGTACCGGCGTGTTAGGCCTTATACAGGGGTGTCGAGGTATAACCTCGACGGGGAGCAAAATATACACTAGGACCTTAATAGACCCTAAGTATACACGTAACGACACTTCACTGTCGCCCCGATCTCTCGGCCACACCAACTCTTGGCCTGACCAGGATAAACTCTCGGTTCAATGTACCTTGAGTCCACCAACAGGCATCCCACACAACTGAGCGTGTCCTGGCACTTAAATAAGCTAGCTACACTTACCTAAGTCGGACTTGACTCTTGTTAGCTGGGGGGAAGACTGCGTTTTATAAACTGCTTAATGTGAGGCTCAGAGAGCCTCTGTATGTCATCCTATGTTTTGTCCTATGCCTATATACAAATATCAAGTGTAAACAAATCACTGTAGGGGGCTCCGAGGTTTCAGAATAAGTACGACCGAGGGGTCGACAACTCACTCTTAAGTACGGATCTGGGACTGTACAGACGTGAGACAAGGGATCTGAGATGGGTACAGAGCCCTATCTCGGCCTAGTCCAGGAAGCCTCGGCCAGGTTATATTAGGCTAGCCGAGGCTCTCGAAAGTCACTATTCCTTCTCTGTCACTCTGTCGCGGGGAGTATAATCCCCCAATGGGGTGAACTCTCGCTTTTCACCGAAAGGTTCTGTGGCGGTTGCCTCTAGCGACTGGGTCGCTACCTCACCGTTAGAACCCAACACCACACGCAGAAGACTAGTGCCTGCCACTATTGTGGTGAACAAGGACATTGGATCGCCAAGTGTCCTGTACGGATCCGCGAGAACGCGGAGCGGCAGAGGCCGCAACGAGCGAACGTCGCCGATGATGATGAAGACTGCGGCAACTACTTGTTCTCGGTTGGTGGTGGGACCTCCAAGTCGAGTGAAGTTTGGCTGGTCGACTCGGGTGCGACGCAGCACATGACGTACTCGAAAGAGTACATGAAGAACTATAAGAAGATGACTCCGGTGGACGTGCATCTCGCGGACGACGGAGTGGTGCAAGCGGTCGGCAGTGGCGACATTGTCATGTCGATGAAGACTCCACGTGGGATCAAGAAGGGTGTGCTCACGAAGGTGTGGCACATCCCCAAGTTGTCGTGCAACCTGTTTTCGGTCGGGCGATTCACCAAGGATGTTGGGCCTGTGACGTTCGAGCGCGACGGGTGCTTCGCCGAGACGAAGAAGATCAAGTGGCAGCTCGGAGCGCGTGAAGGCAAGGGACTGTTCAAGCTGTGCATGACTCCGATCATGCCTGACGAGGCCAATGTGTCGAGTCCGAAGGATCGCAAAGGGGACACCACGTCGTACCTCTGGCATCTTCAACTTGGTCACATTGGCCATGGCGGTCTAGATGCCATCGTCAAGAAGGGCTATGGGGTTGGCATCAACATGACAGCTGTGAAGCAGTGGGAGTTGTGTGATGGGTGTGCACTTGGCAAGCAAACGCGAGTGAGTTACATGCCCAAGTCGCCGAACCACGCCAAGAAACTGTTGGAAGTCATCCACAGTGATGTCTGCGGTCCCATGAAGACGTCGACATTCAGTGGCAAGAAGTACTTCGTCACGTTCATTGACGAGTACTCGCACTTCTGTGTGGTATACTTGCTGCGTAACAAGTCGGAGGTGGCTGCCAAATTTGCTGAATTTGTGGCATTTGCCGAAACTCAGACGGGTGATCGCGTGAGAACTCTCCGTGTGAAGCAACTTCGCAGTGACAATGGTGGCGAGTACAAGTCTCGTGAGATGGCCAAGTTCTGCAGAGAGCGTGGGATTGTGCAGAAGTTCACACCGCCGTATACGCCTCAACTGAACGGAGTGGCGGAACGGATGAACCGGACGTTGGTGGAATGTGCGCGCTGCATGTTGGAGCATGCCGGACTGTCGAAGTCATATTGGGGTGAAGCGGTGATGACAGCGACGTTTCTTCGGAATCGCTGTCCGACACGCGCTACCAGCCACGGCAAGTCTCCGCACCAAGTCTGGACGGGCAAGAAACCGCTGCTGTCCAACCTTAAGGTGTTCGGTTGCCATGCGTATGTGACGGTCCCGAAGGAGAAACGCACCAAGTTCGACGCTCGGTCGGTGCGTTGTCGGTTTCTCGGGTACTCGGAGCACGAGAAAGCGTATCGGTTTGAAGAGATCAAGAGCGGTCGTGTGCTAGTGAGCCGCGATGCGCAGTTCATGGAAGACGTCTTCGACGGTGGGAGACGCAACTTTGGTGAAGACGTGGTCGTGGACCTTCGCGTTGAAGATGCCACAGACCAAGAAGAATCGTCTGAACCAGAAGAAGCCAAGGAAGAAGAAGCTGCGCAGGACGAATACGTCGAGCCTGGCAGCAAGCGACACCAACGGACTAGGTCGTTAGAGGAAGCGGTGGAGATCCCAAGGTCTAAGCGGCATAATCGGTCACAAGCGCTGGATGAGCTGTCAGCCATCGCAAATGAAGAAGGCTTCGACGCGGCCTTCGTTGTAGATTCAGTGGGAGAAATGCCGACCACGTTCACGTCGGCGATGGAATCCAGCAACGCGGCCAAGTGGAAGGAAGCGTGCGATTCGGAAATCAACTCTCTTCGCAAGAATGAGACGTGGGTGTTGGTGCCGTTGCCCAAGGGACGCAAGGCGATCAGCTGCAGATGGGTGTTTCGGATCAAGGAAAACCAGGCTGGAGAGATCGAGCGGTTTAAGGCACGACTGGTGGCCAAGGGATTTTTGCAGAAGTACGGCATCGACTATGAAGAGACCTTCGCGCCGGTGGCCAAGTTCACGTCAATCAGGATCCTGCTCAGCCTGGCAGCCAAGTACAACCTCACGGTGCACCAGATGGATGTCAAGACGGCGTTCCTGAACGGGTGGCTGGACGAAGACATCTACATGGTGCAGCCGGATGGCTTTATTGACGAGGCGCACCCAGACTTCGTGTGCAAGCTCAAGCGTTCGCTGTATGGTCTCAAGCAGTCGCCGCGGATGTGGAACCAGACCATCGACAAGTTCATGCTGGAGCTGGGGTTCAAGAAGTGCGAAGCGGATCACTGCATCTACGTCAAGCGGGACGACCAAGACATGATCTTCGTGGCGCTGTACGTGGACGACTTGATCCTCGCCAGCAACAACGACGAGTTGCTCAAGTCGACCAAGGAGGCACTCAGCAAGCGATTCGAGATGACGGACATGGTTCAGCTCAAGTACTTCCTCGGCATGGAAATTGATCAAGATCTTACAGCTGGAAAGGTGTCGGTGCGGCAGACCAAGTTTGCCAAGGACATCCTGGAGAAGTTCAGCATGGAGAAGAGCAACCCTGTCAAGACACCACAAGACCCAGGACTCAAGCTGACCAAGGCCATGTGCGAAGGAGGCTGCAAGCACGAAGAGACCATGGCGAAGGTGCCGTACCGGAATGCAGTCGGCTGCCTGATGTACCTCATGGTGGGGACTCGACCAGACCTTGCAGCCGCAGTGGGAGTTCTCAGTCAGTTTGCCGCCGATCCGTGTCCGACACACTGGCATGCACTCAAGAGGGTGTTTCGCTACATCCAAGGTACGAAGACTCATGGCATCGAGTTTCGCGCGAGCAGCGAGGACGGACTCCAAGGTTATTCGGATGCAGATTGGGCCGGCGACATTGAGTCTCGACGGAGTACAAGCGGCTACGCGTTCATGATGAACGGCGTATGCATCAGCTGGAGAAGCAAGAAGCAGCGGACGGTGGCGCTATCATCGACGGAGGCAGAGTACATGGCGTTGACGGAAGCGACACAAGAAGCTATCTGGCTCAAGGCGTTCCTGTGCGAGATCGGCGAGATGAAGACCAAGTCGGCAGTCAAGATCTACGAGGACAACCAAGGCTCCATCGCGTTGGCCAAGAACCCGGAGTTCCACAAGCGCATCAAGCACATCGACATTCGCTACCACTTCGTGCGCGAGAAGGTTGAAGACAGCCAAGTGGTGTTGGAGTACTGCTCGACAAAGGACATGCTGGCGGACTTGATGACCAAGCCGATCACCGCCGTGCAGTTTGATATCCTTCGGAGCAAGCTTGGTATCTAAGGCGCCATTACGGCCGAGTCGAGTGGGAGTGTTGTCAAGAAGGCGCCTCGACCTGCCGCGGTGTACCGGTAGATACCGGTACGACCTTCACTCACTGGCACCACAAGCATTCCCGTGATTACGTGAAGCTGATTACGGGACAAGTGTTTACGCTACGGTCGTGCGTGGGTGCAAGATTGTGGGTACAAGATGGGCGTCGACGTGGCAGTCTCTGATTGGCTGGGGTAGCTCAGTATCCAGTTAGGAATCCAGTAGTGTGTATCCAGCTAGGACATCCAGTAGGCTTAGAGGTAGCAGGCAGTTTGCGAACTAAGGACCTAAATCAATCACTTTGCATTTTATCATCTGGTGCTCAAACGACCTTGACTTTTCTGATGTGGTTGTTCCAATGAATAGCCCGTTTCCGGATGAAGCTCCAGTAGCGTTACTAATTAGCTGTATCTCTGCGGTTATAGGTGAAGCATTAGAATTCGAAAATCTCATGATTCTTTCCCAACTTCCTGAAAGGTTGGAGGCATCTCCGATAATGTCTACTTCAGCTTGAGGTGCTGCTGTTCCAAAACCAACCCTCCCTGAAGCCATTAAAGCTAGTGTAGGATTTGTAAGACCATACGAATTAAATGAAAGATAATTCGTGTCAACAGAAAAACCAGCTCGCGTCCACTGAATTGTGTAGGCATTTTTACTTGATTCAACAGATCCTAAGCGAATAGCAGCTGTTGCACCATTTACAGCACCTTGCAATATATTTAAATCACATGAACCGATATTACCTCCAAGGCTGCATGCCCCTGATGCTGTAAGAGACAAACGTCTACTTATCGACACTGTTTGGCCAATTGTCTGCTTCAAACAGAAATGCATATCTGCGACATCATACGCAGCAGATGCTGATACTGGTCGTTCGACTACGATGCCTGCAGCAGGAGTCGTAGTAGCATATGCAGTATCTGTATCAACATGGAAAGCAATTGATGAGTACGCAGCACTGTTGTTGTTAGCATTTCTAAGGACGATATTATATTCTGAAATTGGATGAGTATACCCTCCATTTGTGAGACCTGCGCTAATATCAAATATCTTCGATCCAGCTGAAACAGCGACTCCTCCTATTGTAAGGCTAGTACAGTTAAGAGCTCCGTTTACATCAACCTTGTAGCTTGCATTCACGCTTGAACCAGCGATATTAATGTTGCCGTTAGTGTCCATCAGTAAGCGATCAGCTAGCGCATACCGCCAGAAATAACAATTAGGAGTCGTGCTATTAGCAGAACCTCGTACACCTTGCTCCATTTGATAATAGGAAACGAAATTCATTGAAGCTGCTGATGAAGTTGTATCATTGTGGACAACTAAACTCTTATTAAGACCCGAACCTACAACTGTCAGAGATCTGAGCCCCGTAAGACCGATACTAGAGTCCGTGACAAGTGCTTTAGAAGCTTCGGCGGTACCGTTAGTCGAAACGGATAGCTTAGACAAGTCTGCGGTTGCTCCACCAACGTAGAGGCTACTACAGTTAAGAGCTCCGTTTACATCGACCTTGTAGCTTGCATTCACGCTTGAACCAGCGATGTTAATGTTGCCGTTAGTGTCCATCAGTAAACGATCGGCTAGAGCGTACCGCCAGAAATAACAATTAGGGGTAGTAGTATTGGTAGAACCTCGTACACCCTGCTCCATTTGATAATACGAAACGATATTGATGCTTGCGGCTGATGTAGTCGTATCATTTTGAACGACAAGGCTCTTGTTGAGACCAGATCCAACAACGGTTAGGGAACGTATTCCTGTGATGCCATAACTTGCATCAGTAATCAAAGCCTTAGATGCTTCAGCGGTACCATTAGTGGAAATAGACAACAGGGGTAATTTTGATAAGTCTGCAGATGCTCCTCCAATGTACAAACTACTGCAGTTAAGTGCTCCATTGACATCGAGCTTGTAGCTGGTGCTAATAGACGATCCCCCAATGTTAACGTTGCCATTGATGTCCATTATCAAGCGATCACTGAGAGCATACTTAATAAAGAATTGATTTGCACCAGATGTATTTGCTGAGCCGCGTACTCCCATTTCACACTGATAGTAGCTTACGAAATTCATCGAAGCCGCTGATGTAGTAGTATCATTTTGAATGATAAGTGACTTATTAAGTCCCGATCCAGTGACTGTTAGAGATCTCAGTCCTGTAAGACCAACGCTAGAATCAGTAGTCAAAGCCTTAGAAGCTTCTGCTGCTCCATTAGTTGTTACAGCGAGTAGACCTAGTTTTGACAGATCCGCAGCTGAACCTCCGATGTAAAGACTGCTACAATTCAATGCACCGCTAACACTGAGTTTGTATGTCGTATTTACACTCGTCCCACCAATATTAATGTTCCCATTGATATCCATCAGTAAGCGATCAGCTAGAGCATACCGCCAGAAATAACAATTAGGGGTAGTAGTATTGGTAGAGCCTCTAACACCTTGCTCCATTTGATAATACGAAACGATATTAAGACTGGCAGCAGATGTCATGGAATCATTCTGAATGATAAGCGTTTTATTAACATCTGAGCCAGAAATTGTCAGAGATCTGAGCCCCGTAAGACCGACACTAGCATCCGTGACAAGTGCTTTACTGGCTTCTGCTGTACCTAGAACTGTCGATAAGCGGCTTAAATCGTATGATACACCATTCTGTTTGTATGTGACCGAATCGATGCTCCCGAGGATGCTGATCTCCTTTGAAGAGTTCAGTATAAGGGCCATGGATGCTGTTGCTTGACCTGGTGTAGCTGATAGTAGTGCTAGACTGCTTAAATCAACTGACGTCCCGTTAAGCTTAAGCGAAGTGCAACTTATAGAGTTGATTCCTGTGATGTCTTTATTCCCATCAACAACCAGGGCGGACATTGGGGAAGCTTGCCCCATAGTAACAGAGCTTAGGTAGCTAATTCTATAATCACTTCGATTCAAATATAAAGCATCAGCCATTTCAAGCGTTAGGATATCTGAACCTGTTGCATAGTAATTAGGATTGAATATTGTTGCCTCTTGGCTCGGAGGTCTGTAGGTAAATCCCATTGTTTCGCTCAAACTATATACCAAAGTATATACTTTCACGAGAGATGGCTAAACGCATCGACAACTGGGGCGCTGCGCTACCCAAACAGTATCGAACAGACTCACTAGGGGATATTAAACAACTGGGGATCAGGAAGCTATTCAGAGGAATCATCCTCGCTCCCAGTAATGCCGGGAAAACAAATTTAGTTTTTCACCTAGTTAAAAACAGTCCTAATGTCTTCAGTCATTTACACATAATCGCGCGTAACCCTGATCAAGAGCTCTATAATTATATGAGGGATAAGCTACAAGGCTTTATCACGATCTATGACCCATCCTCACCCCCCAGTGTAGATGATATTCACAAGGATCCTCGCGGAGGAATCCAGCTTGTTATTATTGATGACTACAGCTCTGATAAAAAGCTCCAGCATGATGTATTTAGTCACTACTTTATTCGTGGGAGACACAAGCGTATTTCAACTTTATTCTTAACACATAGCTGGTTCGCGACTGATAAGCTAATTCGATTAAATTCGGAGTATCTGTGGATTCTCAATGCTAATTCCAGTCGGGATTTGAAAATGGTAATTAGCGACTTCAGCCTACCAGGAGTTACGCTAGAGAAGCTAATCAGAGCGTATAATGACGCTACCAGAGAGCGGGGACAGGCTCTGATGATCGACAACGTGCAATCCATTTTACGTTATAATTTCAATGATAAACCGATTTCTTTTGGCGATTAGATATATAGCAACAACTGTCATGTCGAATATCATCACGCTAAGTTCGCGACATATCGTACCTAACGGGTACAACAATGTGCTTCGATATGAATTCCCAGGTAGCTCCGTTAACTTCGTAAATTCAGAGATTGCTATTCATAGCATCAACATGTTCAATTCTCAGTTCAACATCGACTCAACTGCCTACAGCAACAATACATTCAAAGTTCTAATGCCCACAGGCAGTACGTACGCGATTATTCAGATTACCCTCAAAGATGGATACTATTCATATGCTAACATAAATTCTGCAGTGCAAGCTGCGCTGGTTAGTGGTGGTGCATATCTGATCAATGCTGACGGAGATAATGTTTTCTACTTCAATATATCAGAGAATCCGACCTATTATAGCTGTCAAGTCGATCTGAGCCCTGTTCCGACTTCTCTCCCTACAGGATGGAGTCGACCTCCTACAGGCATCTACTCCGCTTCTGGTACGGGTCTACCTGCTGGATTCACTTATGTACCTAAAATCAACATTGATAACGCGGAATTTGGAAAGATCATAGGATTTCGGAGTGGCATTCTCCCAACCAATAATCTCTATACGCTTCAATCAATCTTGTCTCCGATTCATCCTCAAATCAATCCCGTATCTTCATATCAGCTACGGTGCTCACTCGTGAATAACCCATATTGTATTCCTGATGATATACTAACAACATTTAACACAGCTGGAACAACTATAGGTCAGTTAGTAAGCTATCAGCCTAATGAGTTTTGCTGGGTAGATGTTCCAAATGGTTCGTATGCATCGATTACAATCACGATTTGTTGTCAAGAAGGCGCCTCGACCTGCCGCGGTGTACCGGTAGATACCGGTACGACCTTCACTCAGTGGCACCACAAGCATTCCCGTGATTACGTGAAGCTGATTACGGGACAAGTGTTTACGCTACGGTCGTGCGTGGGTACAAGATTGTGGGTACAAGATGGGCGTCGACGTGGCAGTCGCTGATTGGCTGGGGTAGCTCAGTATCCAGTTAGGAATCCAGTAGTGTGTATCCAGGTAGGACATCCAGTAGGCTTAGAGGTAGCAGGCAGTTTGCGAACTAAGGACCTAAATCAATCACTTTGCATTTTATCATCTAGTGCTCAAACGACCTTGACTTTTGGTTATGAGCCCAAGCCCCGTTTTCCCTGCCCAAGACTCCGACTACGCCTTCGCCATGGACACTGCCTCGACGACGACCTCCCGCATCAACAAGTTCGACGGAACCAACTTCCACACGTGGAAGTTCAAGATGCGCATGGTGCTCGAGGAGCGCGACCTGTGGGAAGTGACAAGTGGAGAGATCAAGCTGGAGCACTGCACCACTGCGATGGACCAATCGACATTCAAGAGGAAGTCTCGCAAGGCGCTGGCGATCATCTGTCTCGCGATGGAGGATTCGCAGTTGCCGCTGGTTCGGTCGGCCAAGGATGCGTATGATGCATGGTCAAGAATGGAAGGACATTTCGAGAAGAAGAGTTTGGCCAACAAGCTCTTCCTTCGTCGACGTTTCTTCACGACGATGATGGGCGAAGGTGATGATGTGCTGGAGCACATTAACAAGGTCAAGACGCTGGCGGAACAACTCGACGCGGTGGGCGCTCCGGTCAGCGAGGACGACTTGGTGATCACGCTTCTGGCAAGTCTGAGTGAGTCGTACCAGTTCCTCATCACGGCGTTGGAGTCGAGAGCCGACTCGCTGACATGGGAACTCGTGACGTCTCGGCTGCTGCATGAGGACTTGAAGCGCAAGGAACAAGGTGGCAGGAACCGCGCACGGTCAAGCATTCATGACGAGTGGCAACGGGAAGAGCAAGGGACGGCAGGCGCAGAAGACTAGTGCCTGCCACTATTGTGGTGAACAAGGACATTGGATCGCCAAGTGTCCTGTACGGATCCGCGAGAACGCGGAGCGGCAGAGGCCGCAACGAGCGAACGTCGCCGATGATGATGAAGACTGCGGCGACTACTTGTTCTCGGTTGGTGGTGGGACCTCCAAGTCGAGTGAAGTTTGGCTGGTCGACTCGGGTGCGACGCAGCACATGACGTACTCGAAAGAGTACATGAAGAACTATAAGAAGATGACTCCGGTGGACGTGCATCTCGCGGACGACGGAGTGGTACAAGCGGTCGGCAGCGGCGACATTGTCATGTCAATGAAGACTCCACGTGGGATCAAGAAGGGTGTGGTCACGAAGGTGTGGCACATCCCTAAGTTGTCGCGCAATCTGTTTTCGGTCGGGCGATTCACCAAGGATGTTGGGCCTGTGACGTTCGAGCGCGACGGGTGCTTCGCCGAGACGAAGAAGATCAAGTGGCAGCTCGGAGCGCGTGAAGGCAAGGGACTGTTCAAGCTGTGCATGACTCCGATCATGCCTGACGAGGCCAATGTGTCGAGTTCGAAGGATCGCAAAGGGGACACCACGTCGTACCTCTGGCACCTTCGACTTGGTCACATTGGCCATGGCGGTCTAGACGCCATCGTCAAGAAGGGCTATGGAGTTGGCATCAACATGACGGCTGTGAAGCAGTGGGAGTTGTGTGATGGGTGTGCACTTGGCAAGCAAACGCGGGTGAGTTACATGCCCAAGTCGCCGAACCACGCCAAGAAACTGTTGGAAGTCATCCACAGTGATGTCTGCGGTCCCATGAAGACGTCGACATTCAGTGGCAAGAAGTACTTCGTCACGTTCATTGACGAGTACTCGCACTTCTGTGTGGTATACTTGCTGCGTAACAAGTCGGAGGTGGCTGCCAAATTTGCTGAATTTGTGGCATTTGCCGAAACTCAGACGGGTGATCGCGTGAGAACTCTCCGTGTGAAGCAACTTCGCAGTGACAATGGTGGCGAGTACAAGTCTCGTGAGATGGCCAAGTTCTGCAGAGAGCGTGGGATTGTGCAGAAGTTCACACCGCCGTATACGCCTCAACTGAACGGAGTGGCGGAACGGATGAACCGGACGTTGGTGGAATGTGCGCGCTGCATGTTGGAGCATGCCGGACTGTCGAAGTCATATTGGGGTGAAGCGGTGATGACAGCGACGTTTCTTCGGAATCGCTGTCCGACACGCGCTACCAGCCACGGCAAGTCTCCGCACCAAGTTTGGACGGGCAAGAAACCGCTGCTGTCCAACCTCAAGGTGTTCGGTTGCCATGCGTATGTGACGGTCCCGAAGGAGAAACGCACCAAGTTCGACGCTCGGTCGGTGCGTTGTCGGTTTCTCGGGTACTCGGAGCACGAGAAAGCGTATCGGTTTGAAGAGATCAAGAGCGGTCGTGTGCTAGTGAGCCGCGATGCGCAGTTCATGGAAGACGTCTTCGACGGTGGGAGACGCAACTTTGGTGAAGACGTGGTCGTGGACCTTGGCGTTGAAGATGCCACAGACCAAGAAGAATCGTCTGAACCAGAAGAAACCAAGGAAGAAGAAGCTGCGCAGGACGAATACGTCGAGCCTGGCAGCAAGCGACACCAACGGACTAGGTCGTTAGAGGAAGCGGTGGAGATCCCAAGGTCTAAGCGGCATAGTCGGTCACAAGCGCTGGATGAGCTGTCAGCCATCGCAAATGAAGAAGGCTTCGACGCGGCCTTCGTTGTAGATTCAGTGGGAGAAATGCCGACCACGTTCACGTCGGCGATGGAATCCAGCAACGCGGCCAAGTGGAAGGAAGCGTGCGATTCGGAAATCAACTCTCTTCGCAAGAATGAGACGTGGGTGTTGGTGCCGTTGCCCAAGGGACGCAAGGCGATCAGCTGCAGATGGGTGTTTCGGATCAAGGAAAACCAGGCTGGAGAGATCGAGCGGTTCAAGGCACGACTGGTGGCCAAGGGATTTTTGCAGAAGTACGGCATCGACTACGAAGAAACCTTCGCGCCGGTGGCCAAGTTCACGTCAATCAGGATCCTGCTCAGCCTGGCAGCCAAGTACAACCTCACGGTGCACCAGATGGATGTCAAGACGGCGTTCCTGAACGCGTGGTTGGACGAAGACATCTACATGGTGCAGCCGGATGGCTTTATTGACGAGGCGCACCCAGACTACGTGTGCAAGCTCAAGCGTTCGTTGTATGGTCTCAAGCAGTCGCCGCGAATGTGGAACCAGACCATCGACAAGTTCATGCTGGAGCTGGGGTTCAAGAAGTGCGAAGCGGATCACTGCATCTACGTCAAGCGGGACGACCAAGACATGATCTTCGTGGCGCTGTACGTGGACGACTTGATCCTCGCCAGCAACAACGACGAGTTGCTCAAGTCGACCAAGGAGGCACTCAGCAAGCGATTCGAGATGACGGACATGGTTCAGCTCAAGTACTTCCTCGGCATGGAAATTGATCAAGATCTTACAGCTGGAAAGGTGTCGGTGCGGCAGACCAAGTTTGCCAAGGACATCCTGGAGAAGTTCAGCATGGAGAAGAGCAACCCTGTCAAGACACCACAAGACCCAGGACTCAAGCTGACCAAGGCCATGTGCGAAGGAGGCTGCAAGCACGAAGAGACCATGGCGAAGGTGCCGTACCGGAATGCAGTCGGCTGCCTGATGTACCTCATGGTGGGGACTCGACCAGACCTTGCAGCCGCAGTGGGAGTTCTCAGCCAGTTTGCCGCCGATCCGTGTCCGACACACTGGCAAGCGCTCAAGAGGGTGTTTCGCTACATCCAAGGTACGAAGACTCATGGCATCGAGTTTCGCGCGAGCAGTGAGGAAGGACTCCAAGGTTATTCGGATGCAGATTGGGCCGGCGACATTGAGTCTCGACGGAGTACAAGCGGCTACGCGTTCATGATGAACGGCGTATGCATCAGCTGGAGAAGCAAGAAGCAGCGGACGGTGGCGCTATCATCGACGGAGGCAGAGTACATGGCGTTGACGGAAGCGACACAAGAAGCTATCTGGCTCAAGGCGTTCCTGTGCGAGATCGGCGAGATGAAGACCAAGTCGGCAGTCAAGATCTACGAGGACAACCAAGGCTCCATCGCGTTGGCCAAGAACCCGGAGTTCCACAAGCGCATCAAGCACATCGACATTCGCTACCACTTCGTGCGCGAGAAGGTTGAAGACAGCCAAGTGGTGTTGGAGTACTGCTCGACAAAGGACATGCTGGCGGACTTGATGACCAAGCCGATCACCGCCGTGCAGTTTGATATCCTTCGGAGCAAGCTTGGTATCTAAGGCGCCATTACGGCCGAGTCGAGTGGGAGTGTTGTCAAGAAGGCGCCTCGACCTGCCGCGGTGTACCGGTAGATACCGGTACGACCTTCACTCACTGGCACCACAAGCATTCCCGTGATTACGTGAAGCTGATTACGGGACAAGTGTTTACGCTACGGTCGTGCGTGGGTGCAAGATTGTGGGTACAAGATGGGCGTCGACGTGGCAGTCTCTGATTGGCTGGGGTAGCTCAGTATCCAGTTAGGAATCCAGTAGTGTGTATCCAGGTAGGACATCCAGTAGGCTTAGAGGTAGCAGGCAGTTTGCGAACTAAGGACCTAAATCAATCACTTTGCATTTTATCATCTAGTGCTCAAACGACCTTGACTTTTGGTTATGAGCCCAAGCCCCGTTTTCCCTGCCCAAGACTCCGACTACGCCTTCGCCATGGACACTGCCTCGACGACGACCTCCCGCATCAACAAGTTCGACGGAACCAACTTCCACACGTGGAAGTTCAAGATGCGCATGGTGCTCGAGGAGCGCGACCTGTGGGAAGTGACAAGTGGAGAAATCAAGCTGGAGCACTGCACCACTGCGCTGGACCAATCGACGTTCAAGAGGAAGTCTCGCAAGGCGCTGGCGATCATCTGTCTCGCGATGGAGGATTCGCAGTTGCCGCTGGTTCGGTCGGCCAAGGATGCGTATGATGCATGGTCAAGAATGGAAGGACACTTCGAGAAGAAGAGTTTGGCCAACAAGCTCTTCCTTCGTCGACGTTTCTTCACGACGATGATGGGCGAAGGTGATGATGTGCTGGAGCACATTAACAAGGTCAAGACGCTGGCGGAACAACTCGACGCGGTGGGCGCTCCGGTCAGCGAGGACGACTTGGTGATCACGCTTCTGGCAAGTCTGAGTGAGTCGTACCAGTTCCTCATCACGGCGTTGGAGTCGAGGGCCGACTCGCTGACATGGGAACTCGTGACGTCTCGACTGCTGCATGATAAAGGGTATGGATCTTGGACGAAGAGAAGGGAAGGGAGAGTCACCACTCGGAGCTTGACCGGAGCGAGGACAGTAGACCACTTGAGCGGAAGAAGGAAGATTCGAAAGTGATTGATTGAGGTCTTTAGCTCGCAAGACTACTTGCTATCTCTAGACCTACCGGATACACACTACTTGATTCTTTTCTGGATACTGAGTTACTACAGCCAATCAGAGAGCGCCACGTCGCTTTCCCATCTTGTACCTACAATCTTGTACCTACATGTAGCGTAATCGACGGTGGCGTAATCACTGATGGCGTAATCAACGTGGGATCGCATTGGACCGGTTCGGGTTAACCGGTTCACGGTCAATAACCGTTATCAAACCGGTTACCCTCAATACGCCCTCTCAATGCGAAGTCCCATGAATGCCGAGAGCAGCCGTCAGATCCATGTGGCGAGGTCCCGGGAGCGCTTTCGTCATGATGTCCGCCAGCATCACAGAAGTCTCGCAATACTCGAGCTTCACTTCACCACGCTTGACCTCGTCGCGGATATGATGGTACTTGATGTCGATGTGCTTGGCACGACCGTGGTTCACTGGGTTCTTGGTCATTTTGATACACGACTGATTGTCTTCGCGGATCTTGAGCTCGGGTCCAGTCTCGTTAGCGGCCACTAAAATCTCGCACAGCAGGCGATGAATCCACTTGCCTTCTTGGATCGCCAGACTGAGCGCAATGTATTCCGCCTCGCTCGTAGACAGCGAAACACTTGACTGCTTCTTGCTTCCCCAGCTCACTGGTGCACCCATGAGCATGAACGTGTAGCCTGAAGTCGACTTGCGGTCCGCGAGGTCACCAGCCCAGTCCGCGTCCGAATATCCACGAAAGTCGACCTTGTCACCCGGCTTGAAACAGATTCCATGCGACTTGGTGCCTTGCAGGTAGCGAAAGATGCGCTTGACCGCAACCCAGTGTTCTTCTTGGGGGTTCTCCATGAAACGCGACACATACCCAACTGCAAACGCAATGTCTGGGCGAGTGGCAGTCATCAAGTGCATGAGAGCACCAACTGCTTCGCGAAATGGAGCATTCACCTTGGTCGCTGCGTCGCTTGGAACAAGTCGAGTACTCATGTCCACCGGACTCACCACAGCCTTGCACTCATCCATACCGAAGCGTTTCAGGATGTCGTCCACGTAGCGTCGTTGGCACATCGTCACGCTGCCGTCCGGGCCATCCACCAACTCAATCCCCAACACGAACGCACACTTGCCGCTGTCGGTCATCTCGAATCGTGTCTTAAGGTCACTCTTGGTGCGTGCTATCAGCTCGGCTGAACTTCCGGTCACCAACACGTCGTCCACGTAGACCAGCACGAGCACACAGTGGCCATCGACAACCTTGATGTAGAGACACGGGTCGAAGGCAGAAACTTGAAAGCCGATAGAGCACACGAACTCGTCAAACGTCTCGTTCCATACGCGCGAAGCTTGCTTGAGACCGTAGATGGCCTTCACCAATTCCAGGCAGTCGAAATCGCCATCTAGCTCGACGCCTTCTGGAACCACGCAGAACACCAGTTCCTTCATCACACCGTACAGGAATGCAGTCACCACGTCCAGTTGATCGAGGGGCCAACCGAAGTACTTGGCTAGAGCGATCACCATGCGCAGTGTCACGTACTTGACCACGGGTGAGAACGTCTCGGTGTAGTCGATGCCATACTTCTGCTTGAAACCCTTGGCCACGAGGCGCGCCTTGTACTTCTCGATGGATCCGTCCGCTTTGCGCTTGATCTTGAACACCCACTTGGTGCCAATGGCGCGTTGTCCGTTGGGCAACTTGGCAGCACGAAACACACCACGAAGTCGCATCGACTTGAGCTCGGCACGTATTGCCTTACGCCAGTGTACTTGGTCCGGACCATTTACCGCTTCTTGGAATGTCGATGGCTCCGATAAATCCACAGTTGCTTCGACTGCGTTAGCACTTGCACGCCAAAACACAGGAGGTGTCGACTCGTCATCTTGGTCGCCAGATTTTTCTTCTTCGTCAGGGTTCACTCGGTTCGGCGCACTTGCTTCCTCTAGTCCAACTCGGTGACGGACAGTGCGAGGCCTTCTTCCAACGTCATCTTCGTCACTTGAACGACTCTTGCGCTTCCCCGCCTGCTTGTAGTCCGTTTGCGGAGGGCCATTATCATCAATGTCGAGGGAGGCGAAGTCCAGCGCAGTATCATCGACATCTTCGTCGGAAATCGGCTGTGCAAGTCCGAAGGTCGATTCATCGAAGTTGACATCGCGACTGATTACCACCTTCCCCGCCTCGATGTCATAAACTCGATACGCCTTCGACACTTCTTCATAACCCAGGAAAATACCTTCACGAGCCTTGGGGTCCCACTTGAGTCGCTTCTCTCTTGGCGTCAAAATGAACGTCCGGCAGCCGAAGATCCGCATGTGCTTCACACTCGGCTTGGACTTATACACGATCTCGAACGGAGTTTTGTCCGGCGACTTCGGAGACGGCAGACGATTCTTGATGTAGATGGCCGTCATCGCCGCCTCAGCCCAGAAACACTTGTCCAAGCCAGCGTAGTGGAGCATGCTGCGGCCAATAGTCACGATTGTTCGGTTGGCGCGCTCAGCAGTCGCGTTGGTCTGGTGCGCATACCGAACCGTAGGCTGGACTTCGATGCCGTGATCTTCGTAAAAGCCTTGAGCGAGTTGGTTGCGAACTCCTTGGCTCCGTCATGCCGCACGAATTTCACCTTGGCATCGAATTGCCTCTCCACCTTGGTGATGAACTTGCGCAGACAGCCTTCACTCTCCGACTTGGCACGCAGACAGAATCCCGACATGCAGCTACTTGCTTCATCTGTGATGAGCAGTAAGTAACGGCTGCCACCCAGCGACTCTTCTTCCATGGGTCCACAAATGTCGAAGTGGAGGAACTCGAATGGCTTGTACTTGGTTTTGTTCGGGTTGCTCGGGAATGGTTTTTGGACCATCTTTCCTTGTTGGCAACCGCGACACATACTTGATCCACTCGACTTCGAGGGTACCTTCGCGTCCTTGATCATGTTGTTGTTGACCATCTTGCGAAGTACCTCAACCGGGGCGTGACCCATTCGCGCGTGTAAGTCGACAGTCTTTCCTCCTGTCACCGCATTCGCCGATCGCTGAGGCGTGTGAAGCCAGTAGAGTCCGTCCACGAGATCCGCCGTTGCCATGACTTGCGTTCGAGCCCTTGCGCGCAACTTGCATCTTGTTGCCGTCGAACACCACTTGAAACTTGCCACTCTTGTTGATCTGTGGCACTGACAGAAGATTCTTGCTCATGCTCGGCACATACAGCGCGTCCTTGATCTCGATGTCACACTCGTCGCCGTTGGGTAGAACCACTCGTTGCACGATGGTCCCCACACCCTTGATCGCGGCCTTGTTGCGTCACCCCCGAAAGTTCACCTTCATCTTGCTCATTCAGCGTGGTGAACTTGGCCTTGTCGTTGCAGATGTGGTGCGTTGCGCCGCTGTCGACCGCCCACATCCCGACACATTCTTGCCCGTCGAAATTCCACACTCCAGAGAAACTGCAAATGCCACACTCGATCGTAGTCGTAGTCGTAGTCATAGCCTCACTGCCGTTTCTCCATTGATTTTTTGGCCCCGCGTCCACGGCCATTGTTGTTGCCGCCGCGTCTTGGGCCCCGATTCCTCATCCTTCTGCTTGGTCCAGCACTTGTCAATCACGTGCCCCAATTTCCCACAGTACGTGCATTGACGAGATTCGCGGTCGGTGTTGAACGCCTTGGCCGCGTTCTCCATCTTCACCGTCGCCGTCTTCTCGCCTTGCCCTTGATATGCTCGTTCGTGAGCACCTTCACAACGTCTCTTGCGATCGCAGCTCTGCGTTGCTCATCTCCAAGTTTAGCACGACGTTCTCGTAGCTCTGGGAGACTGCGCGCACAAACAGATCGCCACGTCCTCGTCCTCCATCTTGGCGCCGATGCTGCTGAGCTTGGCGCTGATGTTGAGAACTTCATTGCAATGATGAGCACATTGCCGCCTTCCGCCATCTCCATGCTGAAGAGCTGTCGCAGTCTGAGTGAGTCGTACCAGTTCCTCATCACGGCGTTGAGTCGAGGGCCGACTCGCTGACATGGGAACTCGTGACGTCTCGGCTGCTGCATGAGGACTTGAAGCGCAAGGAGAAGGTGGCGGTACTGAAGGAACCGCGCACGGTCAAGCGTTCATGACAAGCGGTAACGGGAAGAGCAAGGACGGCAGGCGCAGAAGACTAGTGCCTGCCACTATTGTGGCGAACAAGGACATTGGATCGCCAAGTGTCCTGTACGGATCCGTGAGAACGCGGAGCGGCAGAGGCCGCAACGAGCGAACGTCGCCGATGATGATGATTACTGCGGCGACTACCTGTTCTCGGTTGGTGGTGGGACCTCCAGTCGAGTGAAGTTTGGCTGGTCGACTCGGGTGCGACGCAGCACATGACGTACTCGAAAGAGTACATGAAGAACTACAAGAAGATGACTCCGGTGGACGTGCATCTCGCGGACGACGGAGTGGTACAAGCGGTCGGCGGCAGTGGCGACATTGTCATGTCGATGAAGACTCCACGCGGGATCAAGAAGGGTGTGCTCACGAAGGTGTGGCACATCCCTAAGTTGTCGCGCAACCTGTTTTCGGTCGGGAGGTTCACCAAGGATGTTGGGCCTGTGACGTTCGAGCGCGACGGGTGCTTCGCCGAGACGAAGAAGATCAAGTGGCAGCTCGGAGCGCGTGAAGGCAAGGGACTGTTCAAGCTGTGCATGACTCCGATCATGCCTGACGAGGCCAATGTGTCGAGTTCGAAGGATCGCAAAGGGGACACCACGTCGTACCTCTGGCATCTTCGACTTGGTCACATTGGCCATGGCGGTCTAGAGCCATCGTCAAGAAGGGCTATGGGTTGGCATCAACATGACAGCTGTGAAGCAGTGGGAGTTGTGTGATGGGTGTGCACTTGGCAAGCAAACGCGAGTGAGTTACATGCCCAAGTCGCCGAACCACGCCAAGAAACTGTTGGAAGTCATCCACAGTGATGTCTGCGGTCCCATGAAGACGTCGACATTCAGTGGCAAGAAGTACTTCGTCACGTTCATTGACGAGTACTCGCACTTCTGTGTGGTATACTTGCTGCGTAACAAGTCGGAGGTGGCTGCCAAATTTGCTGAATTTGTGGCATTTGCCGAAACTCAGACGGGTGATCGCGTGAGAACTCTCCGTGTGAAGCAACTTCGCAGTGACAATGGTGGCGAGTACAAGTCTCGTGAGATGGCCAAGTTCTGCAGAGAGCGTGGGATTGTGCAGAAGTTCACACCGCCGTATACGCCTCAACTGAACGGAGTGGCGGAACGGATGAACCGGACGTTGGTGGAATGTGCGCGCTGCATGTTGGAGCATGCCGGACTGTCGAAGTCATATTGGGGTGAAGCGGTGATGACAGCGACGTTCTTCGGAATCGCTGTCCGACACGCGCTACCAGCCACGGCAAGTCTCCGCACCAAGTTTGGACGGGCAAGAAACCGCTGCTGTCCAACCTTAAGGTGTTCGGTTGCCATGCGTATGTGACGGTCCCGAAGGAGAAACGCACCAAGTTCGACGCTCGGTCGGTGCGTTGTCGGTTTCTCGGATACTCGGAGCACGAGAAAGCGTATCGGTTCGAAGAGATCAAGAGCGGTCGTGTGCTAGTGAGCCGCGATGCGCAGTTCATGGAAGACGTCTTCGACGGTGGGAGACGCAACTTTGGTGAAGACGTGGTCGTGGACCTTCGCGATGAAGATGCCACAGACCAAGAAGAATCGTCTGAACCAGAAGAAACCAAGGAAGAAGAAGCTGCGCAGGACGAAGACGTCGAGCCTGGCAGCAAGCGACACCAGCGGACTAGGTCGTTAGAGGAAGCGGTGGAGATCCCAAGGTCTAAGCGGCATAGTCGGTCACAAGCGCTGGATGAGCTGTCAGCCATCGCAAATGAAGAAGGCTTCGACGCGGCCTTCGTTGTGGATTCAGTGGGAGAAATGCCGACCACGTTCACGTCGGCGATGGAATCCAGCAACGCGGCCAAGTGGAAGGAAGCGTGCGATTCGGAAATCAACTCTCTTCGCAAGAATGAGACGTGGGTGTTGGTGCCGTTGCCCAAGGGACGCAAGGCGATCAGCTGCAGATGGGTGTTTCGGATCAAGGAAAACCAGGCTGGAGAGATCGAGCGGTTCAAGGCACGACTGGTGGCCAGGGATTCTTGCAGAAGTACGGCATCGACTATGAAGAGACCTTCGCGCCGGTGGCCAAGTTCACGTCAATCAGGATCCTGCTCAGCCTGGCAGCCAAGTACAACCTCACGGTGCACCAGATGGATGTCAAGACGGCGTTCCTGAACGGGTAGTTGGACGAAGACATCTACATGGTGCAGCCGGATGGCTTTATTGACGAGGCGCACCCAGACTTCGTGTGCAAGCTGAAGCGTTCGCTGTATGGTCTCAAGCAGTCACCGCGAATGTGGAACCAGACCATCGACAAGTTCATGCTGGAGCTGGGGTTCAAGAAGTGCGAAGCGGATCACTGCATCTACGTCAAGCGGAACGACCAAGACATGATCTTCGTGGCGCTGTACGTGGACGACTTGATCCTAGCAAGCAACAACGACGAGCTGCTCAAGTCGACCAAGGAGGCACTCAGCAAGCGATTCGAGATGACGGACATGGGTCAGCTCAAGTACTTCCTCGGCATGGAAATTGATCAAGATCTTACAGCTGGAAAGGTGTCGGTGCGGCAGACCAAGTTTGCGAAGGACATCCTGGAGAAGTTCAGCATGGAGAAGAGCAACCCTGTCAAGACACCACAAGACCCAGGACTCAAGCTGACCAAGGCCATGTGCGAAGGAGGCTGCAAGCACGAAGAGACCATGGCGAAGGTGCCGTACCGGAATGCAGTCGGCTGCTTGATGTACCTCATGGTGGGGACTCGACCAGACCTTGCAGCCGCAGTGGGAGTTCTCAGCCAGTTTGCCGCGGATCCGTGTCCGACACACTGGCAAGCGCTCAAGAGGGTGTTTCGCTACATCCAAGGTACGAAGACTCATGGCATCGAGTTTCGCGCGAGCAGTGAGGAAGGACTCCAAGGTTATTCGGATGCAGATTGGGCCGGCGACATCGAGTCTCGACGAAGTACAAGCGGCTACGCGTTCATGATGAACGGCGGATGCATCAGCTGGAGAAGCAAGAAGCAGCGGACGGTGGCGCTATCATCGACTGAGGCAGAGTACATGGCGTTGACAGAAGCAACACAAGAAGCTATCTGGCTCAAGGCATTCCTGTGCGAGATCGGCGAGATGAAGACCAAGTCGGCAGTCAAGATCTACGAGGACAACCAAGGCTCCATCGCGTTGGCCAAGAACCCGGAGTTCCACAAGCGCACCAAGCACATCGACATTCGCTACCACTTCGTGCGCGAGAAGGTTGAAGACGGCCAAGTGGTGTTGGAGTACTGCTCGACAAAGGACATGCTGGCGGACTTGATGACCAAGCCGATCACCGCCGTGCAGTTCGATATCCTCCGGAGCAAGCTCGGAATCCAAGGCGCCATTACGGCCGAGTCGAGTGGGAGTGTTGTCAAGAAGGCGCCTCGACCTGCCGCGGTGTACCGGTAGATACCGGTACGACCTTCACTCAGTGGTGCCGCAAGCATTCCCGTGATTACGTGAAGCTGATTACGGGACAAGTGTTTACGCTACGGTCGTGCGTGGGTACAAGATTGTGGGTACAAGATGGGCGTCGACGTGGCAGTCGCTGATTGGCTGGGGTAGCTCAGTATCCAGTTAGGAATCCAGTAGTGTGTATCCAGGTAGGACATCCAGTAGGCTTAGAGGTAGCAGACAGTTTGCGAACTAAGGACCTAAATCAATCACTTTTGCATTTTATCATCTAGTGCTCAAACGACCTTGACTTTTCGCACCATTGTGGTGTAGCGGGATCAGCAAAATCTGCGAGATCGCTAGATCCGACTTCCCACCAATGCCCGGACACCGACTAACGAAGGGGGTCCTCCGATGATCCGTGATCTGCTGAACTTGCTCACCTTGTGTACCCGTCGGTTGGGCTGGATCTTCCTCTCTTGGTGACTGCTAAGTTGCTCGATCAGTGTTGGTTGAACGTCTTGGCGTGACGTTGGGGTCGTAGAGTAGCGTGGAAGTCTTCACACCACTCGCCAGTAGTAGATCCGGAGTCCAAGCGATTAGATCAAGCTTGGATCCGGCGGCCTAGATCTGGATCCGGCCTTGTAGTAATTCCTTTGGTGTCGATTTCGATTTATGCGGGGTCCTTTGATTGCTTGGCGCTTCCTATAGCGCGATCTTGATCGTTGAGAAACCGAAGATCTACCGGCTAAGCAATTAATACCGGGATCTTGGATCTGCACTTAGGGTAAGATACTAGGAGGTTGGATCTAGCCATATATTATCTAGATATTATCAACCACCCTAGATCTATACACCTAAATCGCTATTAATACCGTAGGGCCAATGTAGTTCCCGTTTCCAGGCGCGTAGCGAAGCACTTGTGTCGTACGATGCAAATTCGGTTCTGATTTAATGTTAAAACCTATGTGGTGTAGCGGGATCAGCAAAATCTGCGAGATCGCTAGATCCGACTTCCCACCAATGCCCGGACACCGACTAACGAAGGGGGTCCTCCGATGATCCGTGATCTGCTGAACTTGCTCACCTTGTGTACCCGTCGGTTGGGCTGGATCTTCCTCTCTTGGTGACTGCTAAGTTGCTCGATCAGTGTTGGTTGAACGTCTTGGCGTGACGTTGGGGTCGTAGAGTAGCGTGGAAGTCTTCACACCACTCGCCAGTAGTAGATCCGGAGTCCAAGCGATTAGATCAAGCTTGGATCCGGCGGCCTAGATCTGGATCCGGCCTTGTAGTAATTCCTTTGGTGTCGATTTCGATTTATGCGGGGTCCTTTGATTGCTTGGCGCTTCCTATAGCGCGATCTTGATCGTTGAGAAACCGAAGATCTACCGGCTAAGCAATTAATACCGGGATCTTGGATCTGCACTTAGGGTAAGATACTAGGAGGTTGGATCTAGCCAATATATTATCTAGATATTATCAACCACCCTAGATCTATACACCTAAATCGCTATTAATACCGTAGGGCCAATGTAGTTCCCGTTTCCAGGCGCGTAGCGAAGCACTTGTGTCGTACGATGCAAATTCGGTTCTGATTTAATGTTAAAACCTATGTGGTGTAGCGGGATCAGCAAAATCTGCGAGATCGCTAGATCCGACTTCCCACCAATGCCCGGACACCGACTAACGAAGGGGGTCCTCCGATGATCCGTGATCTGCTGAACTTGCTCACCTTGTGTACCCGTCGGTTGGGCTGGATCTTCCTCTCTTGGTGACTGCTAAGTTGCTCGATCTGTGTTGGTTGAACGTCTTGGCGTGACGTTGGGGTCGTAGAGTGGCGTGGAAGTCTTCACACCACTCGCCAGTAGTAGATCCGGAGTCCAAGCGATTAGATCAAGCTTGGATTCGGCGGCCTAGATCTGGATCCGGCCTTGTAGTAATTCCTTTGGTGTCGATTTCGATTTATGCGGGGTCCTTTGATTGCTTGGCGCTTCCTATAGCGCGATCTTGATCGTTGAGAAACCGAAGATCTACCGGCTAAGCAATTAATACCGGGATCTTGGATCTGCACTTAGGGTAAGATACTAGGAGGTTGGATCTAGCCAATATATTATCTAGATATTATCAACCACCCTAGATCTATACACCTAAATCGCTATTAATACCGTAGGGCCAATGTAGTTCCCGTTTCCAGGCGCGTAGCGAAGCACTTGTGTCGTACGATGCAAATTCGGTTCTGATTTAATGTTAAGACCTATGTGGTGTAGCGGGATCAGCAAAATCTGCGAGATCGCTAGATCCGACTTCCCACCAATGCCCGGACACCGACTAACGAAGGGGGTCCTCCGATGATCCGTGATCTGCTGAACTTGCTCACCTTGTGTACCCGTCGGTTGGGCTGGATCTTCCTCTCTTGGTGACTGCTAAGTTGCTCGATCTGTGTTGGTTGAACGTCTTGGCGTGACGTTGGGGTCGTAGAGTGGCGTGGAAGTCTTCACACCACTCGCCAGTAGTAGATCCGGAGTCCAAGCGATTAGATCAAGCTTGGATCCGGCGGCCTAGATCTGGATCCGGCCTTGTAGTAATTCCTTTGGTGTCGATTTCCCTTTATGCGGGGTCCTTTGATTGCTTGGCGCTTCCTATAGCGCGATCTTGATCGTTGAGAAACCGAAGATCTACCGGCTAAGCAATTAATACCGGGATCTTGGATCTGCACTTAGGGTAAGATACTAGGAGGTTGGATCTAGCCAATATATTATCTAGATATTATCAACCACCCTAGATCTATACACCTAAATCGCTATTAATACCGTAGGGCCAATGTAGTTCCCGTTTCCAGGCGCGTAGCGAAGCACTTGTGTCGTACGATGCAAATTCGGTTCTGATTTAATGTTAAGACCTATCCCATCTTGTATCCTATCCTTAGCGACACATCGACTGATTACGCTATCCTGATTCTTGTCCTTTCTTGTCCTCACCATCATAGCAGTCGACATCTTTGCAGATCACTTTGGATCTGAACCATAAACATTAGATCACTAGTCGCAATGTTGTGATCTGGCCTTCTCCTTACTCCAATATCGTAATCGTCCCTCGTAATACCCAGATCACACGTCTCCCGAGTCAGATCATGCCTTAATAAGGCTAGATCATGCTGATCCCATTCCAGATCGGCTAGATCTCCTTGATCCCCTCGATCTGGGGTTTCCATGTATGATCCAGTGATAATACTTCGTGATAATCGTAATCATACTGTTCCCACGCTTAATCCATGATTGTTAATCCCCAATAATCATCCAGCTTTACCGTAATATATCTTGATCCTGGATCACTCTGATCCGCCTATGGATCTAGGTCCACAAGCCTTGATCCAAGTTCCCTGAATGGACCCGCATATGCGAACCGATCTGGCCTTCACGGATATAGATTATAGCCCAGATCTGGACATCTAGGCTTAGATTGCCAGTTTCCACAGTGTATATAGACATACTGTCGCACCCATATTACGATCATGCCAGTCCCACATCATCCATATCCATATGTGATCTTCCCAGCTCTTCGGATCTGGGTATGTATGTAGATCGTACGCCAATCCATCTATCACGTCCCACCCAAGGTGGCACTAATCTCCATCAATCTTATCCATCAACTGGATCCATCACCAGATACATCCACATCAGCTCGTCATCTACTCCAATCACATCACGTCAGGTCCGATCACGTCCAAATCGGATCTTTCCTGGATATTCCAATGCCAAATCTTCAATCCACTTCACCACAGCCGCCTCCTGGTCGTCAGTTGTAGTTGCACAACAACTTCACTGCGTCCATTCTTCAAATCACCTCGCCTTACTCAAGCCTCGCCTCACTTCCATACACCTGCTCATCATGTCGGATCACGGATCGCAACATGGATCTGGCCACCACGATCCTCCTTCACCCCGATCGGAGATCGGCGGTCCAACCGGAGACACGGCCGAGGATCACCGTCGATCCATCGCCACCCTACGCCGTCGAGTGTTGCACTTAAGCAACGAGCTCCGGCAGGCCACTCGTCGAGCGGATGAAGCCACGGATCTGAACCGTGAGCACATCTGCTCCCTCGAGTCTCTCGAGATGATGTGTGCCAATCAGGGCCGGGAGATCGGGCACTATCGGACCGAGGTTAGTCGCCTCCGAGAGGAGCGTGACAACCTTCAAGCTTCGCTGGAGTCCGATCGCGTTATCAGCATGGAGCCATCCTCCACGGCGCCTGAGATCTCGGCCTTGGAAGCTCAGATCGCAGACCTCAATCATGGTCTCGATCGACGGATTGATGAGATCCGCCACCTAGAGGCTCACATCGACGATCTGGCTCGGGATCGCGGTCTGGAGTCTACCATCCACCATCTCGCCTCAGAGATGGCTCAGGCGGGTGGTGAGATCTTAGATCTTCAGCAAGCCAACCGCGATCTGGATCGCGAGCGGGAGGATGCCGAATCCACCCTATCCGCGACGGAGGAGAGTCTGCGCAGGACCCGATCCGAGCTAGATCGGGTTGAAGCGGAGCTATTACTGTCTCGATCCGATCGCACTGATCGTGGATCTCCAGGTCCTGATCCCCAGTCTCGGCCGGCAGATCTCCCGCACACGGGACCTACCCAAGCTGATCTCGACCAGATCATTCTGGAGCGTGACTCCTTGCAAGCTCAGATCCGCGCGCGGGACGCTGAGATCCTGGCGGCACAGCGGACCTTAGGGTTATTGCAGTCGGATCTGGCAGCTCATCGGGCTAGATCGGCCTCTGATAAGGCTCGGCTGCGGACGCTGGAGGGTGATATGACCCGTGCGCGTCATGATGTGGAGGTGGCCCAGAAAGCTTACGCCGATCGGGAGCGTACCATCACCGAGAATCAAGCCCAGATCCGCACGCTTTCTCGGGATCTGGGTAAAGTGGTTCGTGAGCGCGATGCCCTTCGCCACGAGTATACGGCTGCCTTTCGGCGCCTCACATCAATCTCGGCCACGATCGGAGCGCCCCCTCCCCAAACCCAGCTGCGTCTCGATCCTGGATCCGACACCGATCAGCCCGCGGGAGGGATTCCCCGTTCTCCTCCGCGGAGACTTCGGGTAGCGATGATCAAGGTGCTGACGCGTCTGGATCCAAACGGTCTCGTAGCAGATCCAGCTCTCCTTCCCCTTCACGGCCTCAGAAGAAACGATCCGTTCCCGTCGAGGCGGAGGACGAGTCCATGGAAGAGGAGGATGAATCCGAGTTCGATCTAGGTGGGGGATCTACCGGAGGCAGGTCGCCTTCCCCGATCAAACATCAACCCCGCCTTCCAAAGGTGTTGAACCTGGCCGATCATCAGGCGAAGTGATTGAGGTCGGATCCGGGTCCGACGAGGAGGAGGAAGAGGAGGAGGAGAACGCAGAAGTGGCCGATGACCTCTATGAGGCTCAAACATTGATGGCCATTTCCCAATCCCGATCCGAGGCCCGTCGCCGAGACCATGATCTCCTCAGCGTCGGTCTGTCGGCGGATCCGGCGGATCTCCAGGTGGATCCGACGGATCAAACTCTGATACGGGATCCGGGGATCAGGGTAATGGATCTGGCCCTACAGGTGGATCTGGTCCAGCTAATCCGCCCCCTGGACGCCAGCCTCCTCGGATCACTTTCGTCCCCCAGGTTCCATTCCCTGAAGGTCGTTGCATACCCGGTCGGCGGATTGTCCGGGTTATGGCTGCCGCCGACATAGATCCGTGGATCGAATCCCGGTTGGCAAATCAAACCCTGATTGCCATGACCGTGAACTTCCTGTTCCCAATCTTGCCATTTCGGCCCGACTGGATCTTTCCCCATCGGCCCACGATCTACACCTCTCCGACGGCTCCAGCCTTCTGTGGTCATTTGATCACAGAAGCCAACGTCAAAGCACTGCAGGCGGCGGAGCCCTGGCAGGTGATCCGGAACACTTTGCCTCCGATCTCCTTTGAGGCCGATGTTGGTGGTCGACTTGGGGTCTTCCTTCGCCAATATCGTGATTTCGAGGCTTCGGAACTGATCGCTTATTGGGAGTCGACCCATAAGTTTCCGATCACCACCTCCATGATCGCGCAGTCGCCGTGGTTGGGATCTTTCGCCAAGCAGCGCAACAATCGCAGATCACATGCTGGCAATCGATGGAAGCGTATGTTGCTCACGTTGATCCAGGCCATGATCGAAGGGTGGTGCGATCTGGATCTACTTCTGGATCCGTTCTTTCTCCACTTCCCCAAGCGGACCGACGAAGTGGCTTGGTATCCCGGGATCGAAGCCAGACGTGCGAATCTGGCTGATCCGCAGCTTAATCGCCGGGAACCCGTCGATCTGCTGGAGGCGCTGGCGGAGGCCGACACAGCAGATCCCTGGCGCAACCATTATCGAGATCACACTGCAGATCACCCCGCACGTCATCTTCCTCGTCTGGATCGTAAGTTCTTCGGTCTTCACGTAGCGCAACCACCCGCCAGTAGCTAGATCACAGTGATTAGTTCTCGTAAGTGATTGACTCCTTTCATAACATCATTCAATATATGTCCGGTGATCTTGACTTGTATGCTTCCCATTTACCTCGATCCACTCCCCTAGAGTCATGACCGTCCTCGATCAGCTAGGATCCTTGGATCTCGAGACTTGATCTTCCATCCTCATCGTATCCAATGTATATATGCATACCCATTCCACCGATCTACATCCCTCATGTAGATCCTTCAACCGACTTCCCCACGACAACAACCAGCTTGTTGTCGTAGATTGCAACCTCACGATTCCTCGTGAGATTGCATCACACCGAATCGATTATGATTCGTGCGATCTCGCAGAAACTCATGTAGCAGAGCGCCACAGTTGAGATCTGCTTCATCCACCCAAGTTGGATCATCATATCCTCGCCAGTGTACGAGGAATTCTCGGTAGATCCGTCCATATCTCGTTCTTCTTCCTGATCTCATATCTGTGATCTTCTCCACTTCATATTCATCGGGATCGCGATCTTGGATCCAGCTGTCCCCTGGTAATAGATCTTCGTCAAAATCCAGACGATCTTGACTTTCCACATTGAGTCGCATTAGTGGTCGATCTGGATATTCTTTCACAAGCTTCAACTTGTTCACGTGTACCATAGGGAAAATGTGATATCCGGATCCGGCGATCTCCAACTTCACCGCATGTTCGCCGACTTTCTCCACGATCCGGAACGGTCCATGCCACAGGTGGGCCAACTTCTTAGCATATCCTTCTTTTACTCGATCTAGGTATAACCACACTCGGGATCCGACCTCGATCTGATGCGGGCGGATCTCCTGGTTGTGTAGATCCGCTCGATCTGAGATCGCCTCTCGCAACCGTTGATTAACTTGTTCTCGAACTTGTTGATAGTACCGCTGGATCCGATATCTCCATCGTCGTGGATCCCGATCATGCCTTCGTGTACTTCCTACCGGGATCACCGCTTCCAAGAGGATCTAGGATCCCACCCATGTACCATATAAAAAGGTGTTTCTCCTCGGATCCGATCATGTGCGGTGTTGATCGCGAAAGTGATCCTCTCGGCATATTCATCCCAATCCCGTTGATCCAGATCCTGCACGTACATCTTAATCGCTCGAGTTGTGGTTTGAACCATGCGCTCTGCAGATCCGTTAGCTTGGGGCCGATATGCCATCGTGGCACGTTGACGTTGACCCAAGATCTTGTTAAATGCTCGGAAAAAATCGGACATAAATCCTGGTTCCCGATCATGTCTAATCGCTTCGCTGGCCCCAAATCGTCGGAAGACACATTCCTCATATGATTCGGCGACAGTCTGAGCAGTCCTTGATGAGCTGGCCTTCGCGATCACATATCCGAGAACAGATCTTCGAAGATCAACAATTCCGTATTCCCTTTATGTGATCTGGGTAACGACGGGATGTGATCCATAGCTATGATCTGGAAAGGATACGTCGCCTGAAGATTACCTGGCGACTCTCCTTGGATCCGAGGTTTGCTCTTACCAGTCTCACAATCCACACATTCGCCCACGTATCTCTGGACGCTCTTGTACAGACCTCTCCAATGGAAGTGATCCCGGATCCGCTGATAAGTTCGGCCGATCCCTTGGTGTCCACCTTCCAAGCTCACATGGTAATGATGTAGTATGTCCTGATATAGAGTCTCCGGGATCACTAGTCGCATCAGCTTGTCTCGATCTGCATCCATCGGTCTCGTAGAGGGGCAGTAAAACAGTAGATCGTGGTGATCTAAGTCATAATCGGCTGCTAGATTAGCATATGATTTGGCTTCTTGCTGAGTCAGATCTTGTAGATCTCCGTTCAGATATTTCTTCAATCCCGAGATCCACGCCTCCTCGTCTTGGGCTTGTCGGATCCGATCGATCCTGAGATCCCGAACTATTTCCTCCCGTAATGATCGCGGATCCGAAGTCGTTCGCGTCGTAGATCGCGAGCCTGATCGTGTCACTACTGCCGTGATCTGGGCTGCTTGATCCGTCCTCTTGACTACCAATACCTCGTCCAATCTATTCAGCGTGATCAGATCCTGCTTATCCTCATCCGACTCGATCTTCACTCCACCTTGTCGTTGTAGCGCTGCACTAGCCAAACTGTCCGCACTGCCGTTCCAATCTCGTTTCACATGCACAAGTTCGTGATCTGGCCAGTCCCTCAGACGATCTAGAGCCCTTTGCTTGAGTAAAGTCAGACCGGGTGCCTTACACTCGATCTCACCCCTGACCTGTCGGATCACCAGATTAGAGTCACCACAGAACACCACTCGTTTGCGATCCACTGTGTTCAACAGATCCAGGCATAGTAACAGCCCATGATATTCGGCCTCGTTGACGGTAAGATCTTCCGCATAGGCCGATCTGGCCTGGATCACCGTCCATTCAGGCAACTTCCACAAGATCGCACTATATGCGCCGCCTCCACGCTTCACGCGGGCTGATCCATCGAAACTGACTACATACAGCTCCTCTTCTGCTTGGATCACAGGGATTGGAGCTTGGATCTTCCGTCGTGGCTCTTTCTTGGGCGAGATCTGGATCAAGCTTCGTCCACCCTGGATCTGGGCGTGATACTAGCCGCAATTACCCCTAGGATCTCTTCTTCTCCTTTAACGCATTTCACAATCTCTAATGTCCACGGTGATAGCAGTGACGCCCATTGGCCTAATCGCCCTTGTAATCCGGTCGATCTAAATAACCAGGCCAACGTGGAGTATCTAGTCAGCACCCGGATCCGGCGTCCCACCAACATGTTATATCCGAGATCCAGGATCCTTAGCAGCGCTAACACTTCTTTCTCCACGGGGCTGTAATTCAACTCGTTCGACTTCAACGTCCGGCTCGCAAAGGTGATCGGATAGTAGATCTGGTCATACTCTTGCACGAGAGCTGCCGAGATCGCCCAATCACTTGCATATACGATCACCACAGCCTCCCGATCCGTATCAAAATGACGTAGGATCGGGGTGGATGCGATCTTCGATTTGAGTGTCTCGAAGGCCCGATGAGCACGGATCCATCGTGGATCAACCCTGTCTACCTCCAGTTCTTCTGGATCGAACGTCTCCATGGACTTTAATGTCAGACCCGATCCTGGATCTTCCTTCAGATCCAGTTGATCTAACTCCGTACGTTCCATACTTCGCTTGATCTGGATCCGCACATCATCCTTGGACATTACGGCGAAATCGACCTCCCTCAACTCGTACAGCACGGCTGCGTAGATAGCGTAGTCTTCGATAAATCGACTGTAATAATTCAAGCTGCCCAGAAAAGATTGCATCGATCTCAGCGATCCAGGGAACGCTAGATCCGTTAATGCCTCTAGATCCTTGGGATTCGCCTCCAGTCCATCTTTCGAAACTCGATGACCCAGATATTCCACTTTACTCATACCCCAGAAACTCTTCACCACACTGATCGACAAATTCCATCTATCGCACGCCTCCAGTAGGGCGTCCACTCGATCGCATAGCTGATCCCAACTATCCGCTGGTATAAGGATGTCATCGATATACGATCTGCGTCCGATCACTGATGGCTTGTCCGGATCATCGGCTTCTCCCACTTCAAACACATCCGTAGATCTTGGATCCGATCCAGGAGGCGGGATCCGGGTAAATCCATACAGGGCGTTGTCGATCAGACGTTGGTAGATCTGTGGCGCATTCTTCAAGCCGAACGGCATACGATTCCATTCGAATAGCCCAAATGGGGTAATGAAAGCTGAGATCGCTCGAGCTCGATCTGTCATAGTCACCACCCAGAATCCACTGGCCATATCCAAGGAGCAATACCACAAGACTTTATCCAGATCTTCCAGAAGATCGTTGATCAGGGGCATAGGATAGACCATCAGTTGAGTGAGGCTATTGACCAGACGGTAATCAATACACAGCCTAATGTCCACCCCATTCTTCTTCACGATCACCACGATCGGCGAGGCCCAGGGTGATCTGGAATAGCTGATCATCTTAGCTGATAATAATCCCTTAATCAGTTCCGATAACTTCTCGCGAAATCGAGGGGCGATCTTCCTCACTCTTTGGGCGATTGGTCTAGCATCTCCCACATCGATATCACAGACCACACCTCTCGCGGCTGGTGGCAGAGCGTTCCCTTTCCCGATGAGAAGATGTCGATATTTCCAGATCTTCTGACGTAATCGTTCGATCTCCGCAGTAGTCTGGATCCCCGGATCTCCAACTTGGATATCCTCAATCTTCACCTCATCCGTGGTAGAGTTGATTTCTGGAAGGATCGCCATCTCTTGATCTACGTTCTCCGCATACAGATCGTTACCTTCATGGTAATGTACCTCCGGATCCGGCTCTGGATCGGGAGAATTACTTTGATTCTCCAGCGACGCCTCCTGTATCGGGGCCGATAACCGTCCGGGTAGATCTCTTTCAGCTGATCCTCCGATCACTGGATCCAAATCATCCGCCTTCACCTGATCCATATTTTGGTTTGTCACCTCGATCTCTACCGGTTGGATCGGGGTCCGATCTTGCGGATCTATCCCCGCTGATGGTTGATCTTCGGTCGTCAACGCTGGTTTTACCTGTATCTGCGAGATCTCAGGTCGTTTCAGGATAGCACGAGGTGCGGGGTAGGAAGGTCGATCTACCATCGGCTCTGTGGATTCCATCAAGATCTCATCATGCTCAGATCCTCCTTCCACCGTGGCTTCTAGAGCTAGATTTTGCCATTCCATATACCGACGTGATCCCACTGAGACAAATCCTGGCATCCGGGGAATGTGATCACCCGCTAGCCAGATCCCAACCCTTACATCTTCTTGCAATATGATTGCCTTATCACTTACGTTGGTGATCTGCAAGTACCGTCTCCTTCCGAGGCCTTTCACCACCGTAGGTACCCAACGATCCCCCCTGGTGACCCAGAACTTCTCGTGATCTGACATCCGGAGATGTAGTTGAAGCTCCACTGATTGCCCGATCTCGATCTGGATATGTTCTCCTACGGTTACCAGCCGGGCCTTGTCGCTATAGAGCTGTCGACGCCCACTAAGCTGGATCCGCACCTCATCAGGTAAGCTTATAGATCCATAGGCTAGATCCAGTCGGATCCCCGCCGGTACCATGAAATCCATACCCAGGATGGCATCTTGGCCTGCCAGATCTCCAACCCAAATATCGAAAAAGTAAACCAGCGATCCGGCCATAGTGATCTTGATCCGGGTTCTCCCTTCTGTCCTGTAAACACTTTCACCAATCCCAACGCAATCTTGGATCTGGCTCGTATCGATATAGCACCCAACCTTACGAGCAAAGGCCGTATCCACTATGGACACTTCGGCGCCTGTATCTAAGAGCAAGATCCCTTTCTCATTGTTGATCTTACCAGCGATCTTGGCTTGTCGGAACCATTTTCCCGGGGCATAGTGTTTCCAATATCCCCGAGATTCTCCTGGCAAGAGATCCATAACTTCGGATCTTCGGATCTCCTTGATCTGACTTGGCTTCTGGATCACTGGCGTATCCTCTTGATCTGTGGGCTTGAACCACAGATCTGGATCCTGTTGCTTCCAGTAACCCCTTATCTCTCCTGGATGGAGGTCCACCATCATGGTCACTTCAGATCTGGAATAATCATCCGCCTGGCGGATACTCGAAATTGCGACAGCACGGTTTCCATTCAGATCACATGTATTACCGCGTAGATCTGGGATCTTGCTACCCTGATCTACCGATTTCTTGTTCACAAATGCATAGATGCAATATCTAGAACGCTCGGCTCGTACCGGATTCCAACCCGGCGAGCGTCCTAGTTTAACATCTTTTCTGCAGATTCTGGAAGCATACCTGCATGTTTGGCTGGGTTGAACCATTGGCGGATCTGGTTGTAGAACTCTTCCATAGGGCATTTTCCCATATCATGTAATTCCCCGCACCCCCGGCACACAAAGAGGCAGTGATCTGCCGGATGTCCTCGCTTGCCACACTTATGACAAGTGAGGCGTCTCCAGCATCCTAGATCTGAATGCTTCTTGGATCCACAGTGTGAGCAACGATTCCGATCGGATCCGCCGCTCTGGATCCGGGATCTATGATCTGGTGGGGTTTGATCCGTCGACTTGTGGATGATTGGTACTTGCTCGACCTTCTCCATACCGGATTCAGTTTTTGGAATAACCTCCTGTTCAGCTGCCAGGTAGATCCGCCGATGATTGTCTCCGTCCGAGTCAGATCCATCCGATCCGTCGGATCCAGACTCAGATTCAGACTCTACCGTCCGGATCTGTACCGCACGGACATGTTTCGTCGTAGCTGCAGGTGCTGGATTAGTCGCTTTCTGTCGGTACTTGCTGGATCCGAATGCGGCCTTCTTCTGCCTGCTCTTTGCACGTTCACGGGCTCGTAGTACTTCTTCCAGATCGTCCGCGTCGGATAGTCGTAGCAGAGTCAGCCTGTCAGCTAGATCTTGATCTTCCAGAGTCTCAATATAGTGATCCACATGTTCGCGTCGATCCTTCGCATTACCGTCCTTGATCTTCAACTTTGCGCGTAATCCGGCAACATTAGGCGGTAAAGATAATCGAGGGGAGATTCTTCTGGTCGGCGTCGGGCATGATAGTATTGTCTAGCCACTGATACCCCCAATCCGCAATACTGGATCTGGAAAGCTCGAAGCAGATCCGACCATTTGTTACGGGTGGATCTGCTTAGTTGTCGATACCAATTCTTGGCGGATCCAGCCAATAGATCCGCAAAGGTCAAACATTTCTCTTCATCGGAGGCTTGATCTCGCATGAACGCCGATTTCACTTTGCCAATCCACGCTCTGGCCCGATCTTCGTCTTGATCTTTCCCTGTGAATTCCTTGAGGTCTGAGATCGCGGAAATCCGGACTCTCTGGATCATGGTTGATCCGGCTGATCCGGTCGTGGCTGTAGCTACCGATGCTCGAGCAGCCATGGGGAAGTCGATATCGTCTGGATCATACTCCCATCGAGATGTGCTGTGTTCAGATCTTACAGACTCCATGTCTACATCTTGCGATCCTGGATCCTGTACCTTCACCGCTCCTTGATCCATGATCGGCACTCGCTGTTCCGCCAGGAATCTACTCATGGCCGCTTCGAAATACTTCTGCAAGGTGCCTGATGAGGCATCTGACGTTGTGGCTGCTGTGATCTGGTCTTCGGAGGCCGGGATCGTCCTTGAGCGGCCGGATCTCGGCTGATTCCGACGTTGGATCTTGGATCGCGCCTCCAGCATTGAGGTACCAGACGGTCCCAGTGACATTCGCTTCGGCTCCGATGAGAGATCTGATTCGTCCTCGGCAGCCGATGCGTAATGCGATGAGGACGTTTGGCGGTCCGTAATACTTGCCGGAGGTGATGGCACTGGATCTGTGATCTGCGGGATCTCGCCGACAAGGATCTTAAGCTTGGAGAATAAATCCTGGGTGGCAGTCTGGATCACCCTCAGATCCAGATCAAAGACATCATCCGCGTCGAAAGCTCCAGTGGTCATCCCTGCTTCCCTCAGCAGTCGCAACAAATCCTTAACTGCTTCTAATTTGTTGGCAGTCTTGATCGGAGCTGATACAGGTTCCCTTGGATCCCCGACCTGCTTCAGCCTCAGGATCCGCATCACGGGATCTCGATCTAAGAACTCACGAAGTTCCTTGTGATAGAACAAGTTCTCTAGATCTTCGTCGGACCAACCTTGTCCCGATCTGGATCTAGGTTTAGATCCGATTTGATCTTCATCATCCATCTCTGGAGCCTTCATCTTCTTCCGTGTTGACTTCTTTTTGGGCTTCTTCTTATCGGATCTGGAGATTGAAGGATCCTTGGGTGGATATGGTGGAGGCTCGATCGGGGATCCGACCAATCTGTACGGTTCCACTTTCGCCTTCCCTTGTTTTGTTGACGGATCTCGACTTGCGTCGAGATCCGCCGGGGTCCCTGCGGGGACCTGTGGAGGTAGAGGTTTTTCTAGATCTGGATCTGGATCCAGATCACCCTCTCTTCCGTCAGCAGAGTTCCTCCTAGCGCTCTGCTGATCCGCGGATCTTGATTCATTCAGCGGCATCATCGTCGATCCGAGGTCCGATGACGCTTGTTCCCCTTGTTCAACCTTCACTTGAACATCTTCTTGAGACTCACGGTGAAATCCCGAGTCACCAACAGATCCGGGCACGCGCACCATTGTGGTGTAGCGGGATCAGCAAAATCTGCGAGATCGCTAGATCCAACTTCCCACCAATGCCCGGACACCGACTAACGAAGGGGGTCCTCCGATGATCCGTGATCTGCTGAACTTGCTCACCTTGTGTACCCGTCGGTTGGGCTGGATCTTCCTCTCTTGGTGACTGCTAAGTTGCTCGATCGGTGTTGGTTGAACGTCTTGGCGTGACGTTGGGGTGTAGAGTAGCGTGGAAGTCTTCACACCACTCGCCAGTAGTAGATCCGGAGTCCAAGCGATTAGATCAAGCTTGGATCCGGCGGCCTAGATCTGGATCCGGCCTTGTAGTAATTCCTTTGTGTCGATTTCCCTTTATGCGGGGTCCTTTGATTGCTTGGCGCTTCCTATAGCGCGATCTTGATACTTGAGAAACCGAAGATCTACCGGCTAAGCAATTAATACCGGGATCTTGGATCTGCACTTAGGGTAAGATACTAGGAGGTTGGATCTAGCCAATATATTATCTAGATATTATCAACCACCCTAGATCTATACACCTAAGTCGCTATTAATACCGTAGGGCCAATGTAGTTCCCGTTTCCAGGCGCGTAGCGGAGCACTTGTGTCGTACGATGCAAATTCGGTTCTGATTCAATGTTAAGACCTATCCCATCCTGTATCCTATCCTTAACGACACATCGACTGATTACGCTATCCTGCTTCTTGTCCCTTCTTGTCCTCACCATCATAGCAGTCGACATCTTTGCAGATCACCCTGGATCTGAACCATAAACATTAGATCACTAGTCGCAATGTTGTGATCTGGACTTCTCCTTTCTCCAATATCGTAATCATCCCTCGTAATATCCAGATCACACGTCTCCCCAGTCAGATCATGCCTTAATGAGCCAGATCATGCTGATCCAATTCCAGATCGTATAGATCTCCTGATCTCCTGGATCTGGGGTTTCCATGTATGATCCAGTGATAATACTTCGTGATAATCGTAATCATACCGTACCCACGCTTAATCCATGATTGTTAATCCCCAATAATCATCCAGCTTTACCGTAATATATCTTGATCCTGGATCACTCTGATCCGCCTATGGATCTAGGTCCACAAGCTTTGATCCAAATTCCCTGAACAGATCCGCATATGTGACCCGACCTAGTCTTCACGGATATAGATTATAGCCTAGATCTGGACATCTAGGCCTAGATCACCAGTTTCCACAGTGTATATAGACATACTGTTGCACCCATATTATAATCATGCAAGTCCCACATCATCCATATCCATATGTGATCATCCCAACCCTTCGGATCTGGGTATACGTATAGATCGTATGTCAATACATCTATCACGTCCCACCCAAGGCACCATTAATCTCCATCAATCTTATCCATCAACTGGATCCATCACCAGATACATCCACATCAGCTCGTCATCTACTCCAATCACATCACGTCAGGTCCGATCACGTCTAAATCGGATCTTTCCTGGATATTCCAATGCCAAATCTTTCAGATCCACTTCACCACAATGCTACCAAGTGTGACGGGGTCACACGAGCACCTTGCTTGAGGAAGCGTGCTATTAAGAGAATACAAACTCTAAGTGAACGGCAGTTCACTAGTCCCTGGTCTGAGGGGACTTAATAGCCAGTTTAGAGTAGATTTTAGACTGATTTATTTATAGTTAATTAGGTTCATTTGGCCTGTAATACAAACTCCTAATTAACTATACTTTACCCTAATTATGCATATAAAAGATAGGTCAAATTCGATTGGTTGGCCCTCAGCCACCTAGACCCACGTGACAGTAGAGTATTAAAACAAATACCCACAGAAGTATATCTACTTCTAAAGGCAGTACCCTTTCTAGGGTACCCCTTCATGTAACCCGTTACAACCGTTGTTTTACTATTGCTTTATTCAGGCGACTCCTTGGATTTCCACTTTTCTGGATCCACCACGGTGAGCATGTCTAACACACCTTTTTTGCATCGCAATTGATGCCTCGATATCGGGAAGTCTGAGCCTTCATTTTGCGTCGCCATGCTTGTTTTAGATGAACTAGGCACTATTCGAGTAAAAAAAACACTATTCGAGATTCCGTAAAGTGCTCACGAACAGCAAAAAAATAGGGTAGACTTTTTGGGGGGGTCGTATTTTGGTCGGGTCGGGACTTTTGGTCGGGGCGAAGACTATAATGGACTTGTCAATGCACTGCAACTTCATTGCGCGCAGCAAATGCATCAATACAACAAGTTGATGTTGCTCCTCCATCTTGTCCGTTGAGAATGAGACCAATGTTGTGTATTTTTCGTAGTGACTCCCTGCAGCGTTGTGATACTAATTTAGTCACGCGCATTTGATAAGATTGCAACAGGAACTCAACCTCACTTCAGCTATGCACGAGTCCTTCACACTCTTAACCTGAGCGAGCAGTTTATTCAGCTGAACCAAGTGCTCTTTCCTTTCAATATCTTGTCTGCGAAACTAAATTACTTTGTCATCGAAGACCCGACAGAGTGTGGGTGTTTATCGCAGTACTGGATGCAAGGATCGGGTGGACGTGTACGTTATCGATGGGAAGGTTCTCGTTATTGAACATACGTGTGCTCACGTGCAGCTCGAGAACAATGATACTTTAGAAGTGATACTAGAGATGAAAGCAATGGTTGATACATTGAGCGTATTAGATCTCACTAAGCCTGTGCACAAAATATGGAAAGCGGTTAGTGATACGTATTACCCACACGATTAGATCACTCGCACAGTTTTGTCAGGAGAGCAGGTAACCCATCGTGTTTATCGTACTCGCCGAAATCATTACGGGTGACATCGTCTCAGCATGTATTGCAGTGCAAAAGGATTTGACTATTCTCATTCGAAGTGGCGTGCATTTTGGGTCTACTTCAGAGTCACATGGCTAGAAGCCTTAATATTGAGGGGTGGAACGTGCATAGTTTCGAGCGCGACCTTGTAGCTACCTACTCTAGCGTTTTCATCGTGGCCTTAACACCGCGTTTAGTACACTTCCCACCATATTCACCCCATTCGACGTATTCACAGGATTACGTTGCAAAGATTGCGAGTGTTGTGGCTGGTCGTTGAAAGAAAGGTAACGCTAAGTATGACAAGGTAAGGAAACGTAGGAGTAAAGAAAAAGTTAAGAAAGGCGCAAAGAGAATACTAACCAAGCGTCAGAAATACCTAGGGGTGAGTCAGGGCTTCCGTAACCAATCTGATTTTTTTGTTTTTTGTAGCTGGTGCTACAATGTACTTTTCATCGGGCGTGGTACCCCAACGACAAGCACAACCGAAACAGCGCACCAGTCGACCGTTGCCAACCGACGATGGAGTTAGTTATGAGCTTTCGGCTCTACGTACAGGAAACTCTCGCTCGTGTCAAGGCCTGTCACTTCTGGTAAGAGTGACTGGAAAGACTCGTAGTCCATCTTGACTGATGGATTTCTTCGTAGTCAAAGGGGGTTTTATGCCTGGGGCTTCCCTCCTCGTGCTGTGGTCAAGCAGTACGTTTGCCGAGAGATAAACTTAATGAATCACTCTGGAACTTGCAATCAACTCAACAAGTCTCATTTGCCTCGCTGATCTTCAACGCATACAAACTCGTACAGCCCTGTGAAGACGAAGGACCTGCTATACTACATAACTAGATAGCTGCTAGGTTATGAGCCCAAACCCTTGGTGGCTGTGAACGAGTAACTACAACTAGAACTGGAGATCACAATGAACGCAGCTGGAGGAAACGCTCCTGCTGATGGAGGCGGTAATGTAAATGCTGGAGGAAACGCTCCTGCTGATGGAGGCGGTAATGTAAATGCTGGAGGTAATGCCAACGTTGGCGGTAATGCCGATCAGGCACCAGCAAGACAAGTGATTCGGGGAAGTTCAAAACCACCAAAGTTCGAAGGAACATTCGACCTGTATCGAGTTGAGGTAGAATTATACTTTGAAGAGCGAGATTCGTGGAACGTGGTAACGGGAGACGAAGTTCGACACGCAAATGACGCTGACCAACAAGCGGCCTTTGACTCACGAAATCGACTGGCGCGATCAACGATCTTGCGTGGATTACGCGGATGTCAAGACGAAGAAGTAAACAAGATTTGTGGCATGACCACTGCGAAAGAAATGTGGGACACTTTAGTGGCAGACAAGACGCAGCGAGATTTCTCGTATGGGGTACTGCTGAGACGTCAACTACATCAAACCACACACAATCAAGGACAGTCAATGGCGGAATACTTGTCTGCAATGACACGGCTTCGGCAACAACTTCGCAATATCGGGACTGAGCATGCAATGCAGACGAAGAAATGGCGCGCGTGCTGCTGATGGGAGTATCGCTCACACACAGAGAGCTGGTGGAACAATTCGACCTGCCGACACGGCAAGGAACACCACCCACACTGCAACAAGTAACGAATGCATTAAGATCCAGAGACGAACGAGACAAAATGGTTGAAGCAGTCAGTGGTGACAACGTCAACATTAACGGAGGAGCAGTTGTGATGAGCATGACCGAGTCAAAACCCCAATATCAAGCACAAGGAAATAGGGTAGGAAGTGGGGAGTACGAAAGAAGCGCAAGTGCTATCACTGCGGAAAACCCGGTCATATCAAGCGTGAGTGTTGGCACTTCATCAACAAGTCGAAGAAAGTAAAAGAGAACCAGAAGGAGACCAAGAAGCCAGACCAGTCAAACAAAAGCAAAGCCAAGAAGAAGATTGTGAACGATGGTAAGAAACCAGGTATTATTAACCACATGATGGACTTCAGCGCGAATGTGTCCAGTGTCGCGCACAGTTACTCAAGTAGTAGCAGCAGCGACGACGAGGATAAAGATGTGCTGATGCTTGGAATGGTATTGAGGCAGGACTCTATTTCCAAGTCAAGCTCGTGGATGCTCGACTGTGGCAGTTCAATGCACGTTTGTGTAGATCGGAATCTGTTCTCAACTATCAAGAAGTCCAAAGCAACATTCAAGGTATGGACTGATCAGATAACAAAGGGGATCATGAGCGGGTCAGTGATGCTGCGTGTACCAGACACGAATAACGACGGCAACGTTATTGACGTAGAGCTGAAGGATGTGGAATTTTCGCCAGCCGGAACTGTGAACTTGATGAGCCTAGGAAAACTGGAAAACGAAGGATGGATTCCATCTTTTAGCCCAGTTGGGGTGACACCACGTAAGTGTTGGTTAGACTCCAATGTTGAAGAACTGGAATTCGTGAAGAACGGTGCACACTATTGGCTGGATGTGACTGGAAAGCTGTCAGTAGAGAAACTTGCGATGACTACATTGAATGCTGATGCAAATCCACTGATGCTGTGGCATGAACGGTTAGGACACCTTAATGTACCAGCTATTAAGGCTATGGTGGACCGCAAAGTGGCAGATGGGATGGATATCCCTGCAGAGCTTTTCAAGAAGAAGTGTGTGTGTATGACGTGTATGTCGGCCAAAAGAAGACGCATGTCTTACAAGAAAGGCACCAAAGAAAACAAACGGACGAAAGTGAACTACGAGCGATTGATGTCAGACACGTGTGACATGGGCAATTCATACCTGGAACTGGAGACTATCGTTACTTTCAACTAATACAAGACGAGGGCTTCAGATACAAATGGTGTTATCCGATCAAGAAGAAGAGCGACTCCAACGCCAACACGATGATGCTAATCAAGAAAACTGATTGCCCAAGGACATCGAATTAAGACGTTCACAAGAGATACGGTACGGTGGAGAGTTCGTTAACAACGAGCTGATATCTTTCTTGAATGTGCATGGAATTGAATTGTGCCGCACACGCATACACGCCTGAAGAGAACGCTCTCGTTGAAAATCTCAATGGGGTGCTCGTGAACAAGACAAGGACGGCAATGCAGGCTGTGGATATGCCAACCGCATTGTGGTCTGAGGTCTTGCAGTACATTGTCGAGATCGATATACATGAGTGCCACACGGGCTCTCAATGGAGAACCCCGTTGAGAACTACGTGGAAAGAAGCCTGACTTGAACAAAGTTCGGGTCTGTGGGCGCAATCGGGTTCGTCTACGTGGCGAAGAGGAAGAACAAATTAAGTTCTAAGGCGGAGCCTGCGTTGTTACTTGGGTTTTCACGCACGGTACCGGGATATAGATTGTTACATTTACGGACGGGCAAGATCGTGGAAGCACGCGATTGTCCAATTTCGTGAAGATGTAACAGTGGGAAAAAATATCTGAGCGCACTTTGGTAGGACGGCGCAATTCTTTCGATTACATTCCGTTGTGCCGCTACCGTTCGTTGCAGAGGAAGGCGTGCATGAGGGTGCATCACGCACGGTAGTGAACAGTCTACCGGATTCTGTGACTTCGAGTCACAGGGAGCTGGTGGATGTTGATGAAACACCAAGCTCAAAGGGGAGGACTTCGTCGAGTAGCGATGAATCTGAAGTGGATGACCTAGAGGAAGATGGAGCAGTTGAACTAGCTCGGCCCCCAGCACCAAGAATAAGACGGCGTACACGCCGGCGACGAAATCCACAACAACAACAACCGCTGAGACGCTCTACGTGAGCAACGCGGACCAACATCAGACTGAGTGACTACCAGCTGATGGTGGAGGAAGAACAAATAAGTGACCCAACTACTGTGGAAGAAGCATTGGCTTCACCGCATGGAAAACATTGGGAGGCAGCGCTCAAGGCGGAATTGTTTTGAGTCGCTGAAGAAAAAATAAAAACGTGGAAGTTGGGGAGGAAGAGACCGACATCATCAGATGGAGGACAGGTAAAGGTACTTACCACGAAATGGGTTCTGCGAATTAAGAGGGATAAGCACGGAGAAATTAAACGGTTCAAAGCAAGATTGGTAGTGCATGGATTCAAGCAACCGTTTGG
>VOQZ01001303.1:0-140023 GCA_008079305.1 Phytophthora palmivora | reverse complement strand
GGTGATCGGATAGTAGATCTGGTCGTACTCTTGCACGAGAGCTGCCGAGATCGCCCAATCACTTGCATATACGATCACCACAGCCTCCCGATCGTATCAAAATGACGTAGGATCGGGGTGGATGCGATCTTCGATTTGAGTGTCTCGAAGGCCCGATGAGCACGGATCCATCGTGGATCAACCTGTCTACATCCAGTCTTCTGGATCGAACGTCTCCGTGGACTTAATGTCAGACCCGATCCCGGATCTTCCTTCAGATCCAGTTGATCTAACTCCGTACGTTCCATACTTCGCTTGATCTGGATCCGCACATCATCCTTGGACATCGCGTCGAAATCGACCTCCCTCAACTCGTACAACACGGCTGCGTAGATAGCGTAGTCTTCGATAAATCGACTGTAATAATTCAAGCTGCCCAGAAAAGAAAAGATGCATCGATCTCAGCGATCCAGGGAACGCTAGATCCGTTAATAATGCCTCTAGATCCTTGGGATTCGCCTCCAGTCCATCTTTCGAAACTCGATGACCGAGATATTCCACTTTACTCATACCCCAGAAACTCTTCACCACACTGATCGACAGATTCCATCTATCGCACGCCTCCAGTAGGGCGTCCACTCGATCGCATAGCTGATCCCAACTATCCGCTGGTATAAGGATGTCATCGATATACGATCTGCGTCCGATCACTGATGGCTTATCCGGATCATCGGCTTCTCCCACTTCAAACACATCCGTAGATCTTGGATCCGATCCAGGAGGCGGGATCCGAGTAATCCATACAGGGCGTTGTCGATCAGACGTTGGTAGATCTGTGGCGCATTCTTCAAGCCGAACGGCATACGATTCCATTCGAATAGCCCAAATGGGGTAATGAAAGCTGAGATCGCTCGAGCTCGATCTGTCATAGTCACCACCCAAATCCACTGGCCATATCCAAGGAGCAATACCACAAGACTTTATCCAGATCTTCCAGAAGATCATTGATCAGGGGCATAGGGTCGACCATCAGTTGAGTGAGGCTATTGACCAGACGATAATCAATACACAGCCTAATGTCCACCCCATTCTTCTTCACGATCACCACGATCGGCGAGGCCCAGGGTGATCTGGAATAGCTGATCATCTTAGCTGATAATAATCCCTTAATCAGTTCCAACAACTTCTCGCGAAATCGAGGGGCGATCTTCCTCACTCTTTGGGCGATTGGTCTAGCATCTCCCACATCGATATCACAGACCACACCTCTCGCGGCTGGTGGCAGAGCGTTCCCTTTCTCGATGAGAAGATGTCGATATTTCCAAATCTTCTGACGTAATCGTTCGATCTCCGCAGTAGTCTGGATCCCCGGATCTCCAACTTGGATATCCTCCATCTTCACTTCATCCGTGGTAGAGTTGATTTCTGGAAGGATCGCCATCTCTTGATCTACGTTCTCCGCATACAGATCGTTACCTTCATGGTAATGTACCTCCGGATCCGGCTCCGGATCGGGAGAATTACTCTGACTCTCCAGCGACGCCTCCTGTATCGGGGCCAATAACCGTCCGGGTAGATCTCCTTCAGCTGATCCTCCGATCACTGGATCCAAATCGTCCATCTTCTCCTGATCCATATTTTGGTTTGTCACCTCGATCTCTGCCGGTTGGATCGGGGTCCGATCCGGCGGATCCATCCCCGCTGATGGTTGATCTTCGGTCGTCAATGCTGGTTTTACCTGTATCTGCGAGATCTCAGGTCGTTTCAGGATAGCACGAGGTGCGGGGTAGGAAGGTCGATCCACCATCGGCTCTGTGAATTCCATCAAGATCTCATCATGCTCAGATCCTCCTTCCACCGTAGCTTCTAGAGCTAGATTTTGCCATTCCATATACCGACGTGATCCCACTGAGACAAATCCTGGCATCCGGGGGATATGATCACCCGCTAGCCAGATCCCGATCCTTACATCTTCTTGCAATATGATTGCCTTATCACTTACGTTGGTGATCTGCAAGTACCGTCTCCTTCCGAGGCCTTTCACCACCGTAGGTACCCAACGATCCCCCCGGGTGACCCAGAACTTCTCGTGATCTGACATTCGGAGATGTAGTCGAAGCTCCACTGATTGCCCGATCTCGATCTGGATATGTTCTCCTACGGTTACCAGCCGGGCCTTGTCGCTATAGAGCTGTCGACGCCCACTAAGCTGGATCCGCACTTCATCAGGTAAGCTTATAGATCCATAGGCTAGATCCAATCGGATCCCCGCCGGTACCATGAAATCCATACCCAGGATGGCATCTTGGCCTGCCAGATCTCCAACCCAAATATCGAAAAAGTAAACCAGCGACCCGGCCATAGTGATCTTAATCCGGGTTCTCCCTTCTGTCCTGTAAACACTTTCACCAATCCCAACGCAATCTTGGATCTGGCTCGTATCGATATAACACCCAACCTTACGAGCAAAGGCCGTATCCACTATGGACACTTCGGCGCCTGTATCTAAGAGCAAAATCTCTTTCTCATTGTTGATCTTACCAGCAATCTTGGCTTGTCGGAACCATTTTCCCGGGGCATAGTGTTTCCAATATCCCCGAGATTCTCCTGGCAAGAGATCCATAACTTCGGATCTTCGGATCTCCTTGATCTGACCTGGCTTCTGGATCACTGGCGTATCCTCTTGATCTGTGGGCTTGAACCACAGATCTGGATCTTGTTGCTTCCAGTAACCCCTTATCTCTCCGGATGGAGGTCCACCATCATGGTCACTTCAGATCTGGAATAATCATCTGCCTGGCGGATACTCGAAATTGCGACAGCACGGTTTCCATTCAGATCACATGTATTACCGCGTAGATCTGGGATCTTACTACCCTGATCTACCGATTTCTTGTTCACAAATGCATAGATGCAATATCTAGAACGCTCGGCTCGTACCGGATTCCAACCCGGCGAGCGTCCTAGTTTAACATCTTTTCTGCAGATTCTGGAAGCATACCTACATGTTTGGCTGGGTTGAACCATTGGCGGATCTGGTTGTAGAACTCTTCCATAGGGCATTTTCCCATATCATGTAATTCCCCGCACCCCCGGCACACAAAGAGGCAGTGATCTGCCGGATGTCCTCGCTTGCCACACTTATGGCAAGTGAGACGTCTCCAGCATCCTAGATCTGAATGCTTCTTGGATCCACAGTGTGAGCAACGATTCCGATCGGATCCGCCGCTCTGGATCCGGGATCTATGATCTAGTGGGGTTTGATCCGTCGACTTGTGGATGATTGGTACTTGCTCGACCTTCTCCATACCGGATTCAGTTTTTGGAATAACCTCCTGTTCAGCTGCCAGGTAGATCCGCCGATGATTGTCTCCGTCCGAGTCAGATCCATCCGATCCGTCGGATCCAGACTCAGATTCAGACTCTACCGTCCGGATCTGTACCGCACGGACATGTTTCGTCGTAGCTGCAGGTGCTGGATTAGTCGCTTTCTGTCGGTACTTGCTGGATCCGAATGCGGCCTTCTTCTGCCTGCTCTTTGCACGTTCACGGGCTCGTAGTACTTCTTCCAGATCGTCCGCGTCGGATAGTCGTAGCAGAGTCAGCCTGTCAGCTAGATCTTGATCTTCCAAAGTCTCAATATAGTGATCCACATGTTCGCGTCGATCCTTCGCATTACCGTCCTTGATCTTCAACTTTGCGCGTAATCCGGCAACATTTAGGCGGTAAAGATAATCGAGGGGAGATTCTTCTGGTCGGCGTCGGGCATGATAGTATTGTCTAGCCACTGATACCCCCAATCCGCAATACTGGATCTGGAAAGCTCGAAGCAGATCCGACCATTTGTTACGGGTGGATCTGCTTAGTTGTCGATACCAATTCTTGGCGGATCCAGCCAATAGATCCGCAAAGGTCAAACATTTCTCTTCATCGGAGGCTTGATCTCGCATGAACGCCGATTTCACTTTGCCAATCCACGCTCTGGCCCGATCTTCGTCTTGATCTTTCCCTGTGAATTCCTTGAGGTCTGAGATCGCGGAAATCCGGACCCTCTGGATCATGGTTGATCCGGCTGATCCTGTCGTGGCTGTAGCTACCGATGCTCGAGCAGCCATGGGGAAGTCGATATCGTCTGGATCATACTCCCATCGAGATGTGCTGTGTTCAGATATTACAGACTCCATGTCTACATCTTGCGATCCTGGATCTTGTACCTTCACCGCTCCTTGATCCATGATCGGCACTCGCTGTTCCGCTAGGAATCTACTCATGGCCGCTTCGAAATACTTCTGCAAGGTGCCTGATGAGGCATCTGACGTTGTGGCTGCTGTGATCTGGTCTTCAGAGGCGGGATCGTTCTTGAGCGGCCGGATCTCGGCTGATTCCGACGTTGGATCTTGGATCGCGCCTCCAGCATTGAGGTACCAGACGGTCCCAGTGACATTCGCTTCGGCTCCGATGATAGATCTGATTCGTCCTCGGCAGCCGATGCGTAATGCGATGAGGACATTTGGCGGTCCGTAATACTTGCCGGAGGTGATGGCACTGGATCTGTGATCTGCGGGATCTCGCCGACAAGGATCTTAAGCTTGGAGAATAAATCCTGGGTGGCAGTCTGGATCACCCTCAGATCCAGATCAAAGACATCATCCGCGTCGAAAGCTCCAGTGGTCATCCCTGCTTCCCTCAGCAGTCGCAACAAATCCTTAACTGCTTCTAACTTGTTGGCAGTCTTGATCGGAGCTGATACAGGTTCCCTTGGATCCCCGACCTGCTTCAGCCTCAGGATCCGCATCACGGGATCTCGATCTAAGAACTCACGAAGTTCCTTGTGATAGAACAAGTTCTCTAGATCTTCGTCGGACCAACCTTGTCCCGATCTGGATCTAGGTTTAGATCCGATTTGATCTTCATCATCCATCTCCGGAGCTTTCATCTTCTTCCGTGTTGACTTCTTTTTGGGCTTCTTCTTATCGGATCTGGAGATTGAAGGATCCTTGGGTGGATATGGTGGAGGCTCGATCGGGGATCCGACCAATCTGTACGGTTCCACTTTCGCCTTCCCTTGTTTTGTTGACGGATCTCGACTTGCGTCGAGATCCGCCGGGGTCCCTGCGGGGACCTGTGGAGGTAGAGGTTTTTCTTCTAGATCTGGATCCAGATCACCCTCTCTTCCGTCAGCAGAGTTCCTCCTAGCGCTCTGCTGATCCGCGGATCTTGATTCATTCAGCGGCATCATCGTCGGTCCGAGGTCCGATGACGCTTGTTCCCCTTGTTCAACCTTCACTTGAACATCTTCTTGAGACTCACGGTGAAATCCCGAGTCACCAACAGATCCGGGCACGCGCACCATTGTGGTGTAGCGGGATCAGCAAAATCTGCGAGATCGCTAGATCCAACTTCCCACCAATGCCCGGACACCGACTAACGAAGGGGTCCTCCGATGATCCGTGATCTGCTGAACTTACTCACCTTGTGTACCCGTCGGTTGGGCTGGATCTTCCTCTCTTGGTGACTGCTAAGTTGCTCGATCGGTGTTGGTTGAACGTCTTGGCGTGACGTTGGGGTGTAGAGTAGCGTGGAAGTCTTCACACCACTCGCCAGTAGTAGATCAGGAGTCCAAGCGATTAGATCAAGCTTAGATCCGGCGGCCTAGATCTGGATCCGGCCTTGTAGTAATTCCTTTGTGTCGATTTCCCTTTATGCGGGGTCCTTTGATTGCTTGGCGCTTCCTATAGCGCGATCTTGATACTTGAGAAACCGAAGATCTACCGGCTAAGCAATTAATACCGGGATCTTGGATCTGCACTTAGGGTAAGATACTAGGAGGTTGGATCTAGCCAATATATTATCTAGATATTATCAACCACCCTAGATCTATACACCTAAGTCGCTATTAATACCGTAGGGCCAATGTAGTTCCCGTTTCCAGGCGCGTAGCGGAGCACTTGTGTCGTACGATGCAAATTCGGTTCTGATTCAATGTTAAGACCTATCCCATCCTGTATCCTATCCTTAACGACACATCGACTGATTACGCTATCCTGCTTCTTGTCCCTTCTTGTCCTCACCATCATAGCAGTCGACATCTTTGCAGATCACCCTGGATCTGAACCATAAACATTAGATCACTAGTCGCAATGTTGTGATCTGGACTTCTCCTTTCTCCAATATCGTAATCATCCCTCGTAATATCCAGATCACACGTCTCCCCAGTCAGATCATGCCTTAATGAGCCAGATCATGCTGATCCAATTCCAGATCGTATAGATCTCCCTGATCTCCTGGATCTGGGGTTTCCATGTATGATCCAGTGATAATACTTCGTGATAATCGTAATCATACCGTACCCACGCTTAATCCATGATTGTTAATCCCCAATAATCATCCAGCTTTACCGTAATATATCTTGATCCTGGATCACTCTGATCCGCCTATGGATCTAGGTCCACAAGCTTTGATCCAAATTCCCTGAACAGATCCGCATATGTGACCCGACCTAGTCTTCACGGATATAGATTATAGCCTAGATCTGGACATCTAGGCCTAGATCACCAGTTTCCACAGTGTATATAGACATACTGTTGCACCCATATTATAATCATGCAAGTCCCACATCATCCATATCCATATGTGATCATCCCAACCCTTCGGATCTGGGTATACGTATAGATCGTATGTCAATACATCTATCACGTCCCACCCAAGGCACCATTAATCTCCATCAATCTTATCCATCAACTGGATCCATCACCAGATACATCCACATCAGCTCGTCATCTACTCCAATCACATCACGTCAGGTCCGATCACGTCTAAATCGGATCTTTCCTGGATATTCCAATGCCAAATCTTTCAGATCCACTTCACCACAATGCTACCAAGTGTGACGGGGTCACACGAGCACCTTGCTTGAGGAAGCGTGCTATTAAGAGAATACAAACTCTAAGTGAACGGCAGTTCACTAGTCCCTGGTCTGAGGGGACTTAATAGCCAGTTTAGAGTAGATTTTAGACTGATTTATTTATAGTTAATTAGGTTCATTTGGCCTGTAATACAAACTCCTAATTAACTATACTTTACCCTAATTATGCATATAAAAGATAGGTCAAATTCGATTGGTTGGCCCTCAGCCACCTAGACCCACGTGACAGTAGAGTATTAAAACAAATACCCACAGAAGTATATCTACTTCTAAAGGCAGTACCCTTTCTAGGGTACCCTTCATGTAACCCCGTTACAACCGTTGTTTTACTATTGCTTTATTCAGGCGACTCCTTGGATTTCCACTTTTCTGGATCCACCACGGTGAGCATGTCTAACACACCTTTTTTGCATCGCAATTGATGCCTCGATATCGGGAAGTCTGAGCCTTCATTTTGCGTCGCCATGCTTGTTTTAGATGAACTAGGCACTATTCGAGTAAAAAAAACACTATTCGAGATTCCGTAAAGTGCTCACGAACAGCAAAAAAATAGGGTAGACTTTTGGGGGGTCGTATTTTGGTCGGGTCGGGACTTTTGGTCGGGGCGAAGACTATAATGGACTTGTCAATGCACTGCAACTTCATTGCGCGCAGCAAATGCATCAATACAACAAGTTGATGTTGCTCCTCCATCTTGTCCGTTGAGAATGAGACCAATGTTGTGTATTTTTCGTAGTGACTCCCTGCAGCGTTGTGATACTAATTTAGTCACGCGCATTTGATAAGATTGCAACAGGAACTCAACCTCACTTCAGCTATGCACGAGTCCTTCACACTCTTAACCTGAGCGAGCAGTTTATTCAGCTGAACCAAGTGCTCTTTCCTTTCAATATCTTGTCTGCGAAACTAAATTACTTTGTCATCGAAGACCCGACAGAGTGTGGGTGTTTATCGCAGTACTGGATGCAAGGATCGGGTGGACGTGTACGTTATCGATGGGAAGGTTCTCGTTATTGAACATACGTGTGCTCACGTGCAGCTCGAGAACAATGATACTTTAGAAGTGATACTAGAGATGAAAGCAATGGTTGATACATTGAGCGTATTAGATCTCACTAGCCTGTGCACAAAATATGGAAAGCGGTTAGTGATACGTATTACCCACACGATTAGATCACTCGCACAGTTTTGTCAGGAGAGCAGGTAACCCATCGTGTTTATCGTACTCGCCGAAATCATTACGGGTGACATCGTCTCAGCATGTATTGCAGTGCAAAAGGATTTGACTATTCTCATTCGAAGTGGCGTGCATTTTGGGTCTACTTCAGAGTCACATGGCTAGAAGCCTTAATATTGAGGGGTGGAACGTGCATAGTTTCGAGCGCGACCTTGTAGCTACCTACTCTAGCGTTTTCATCGTGGCCTTAACACCGCGTTTAGTACACTTCCCACCATATTCACCCCATTCGACGTATTTCACAGGATTACGTTGCAAAGATTGCGAGTGTTGTGGCTGGTCGTTGAAAGAAAGGTAACGCTAAGTATGACAAGGTAAGGAAACGTAGGAGTAAAGAAAAAGTTAAGAAAGGCGCAAAGAGAATACTAACCAAGCGTCAGAAATACCTAGGGGTGAGTCAGGGCTTCCGTAACCAATCTGATTTTTTTGTTTTTTGTAGCTGGTGCTACAATGTACTTTTCATCGGGCGTGGTACCCCAACGACAAGCACAACCGAAACAGCGCACCAGTCGACCGTTGCCAACCGACGATGGAGTTAGTTATGAGCTTTCGGCTCTACGTACAGGAAACTCTCGCTCGTGTCAAGGCCTGTCACTTCTGGTAAGAGTGACTGGAAAGACTCGTAGTCCATCTTGACTGATGGATTTCTTCGTAGTCAAAGGGGGTTTTATGCCTGGGGCTTCCCTCCTCGTGCTGTGGTCAAGCAGTACGTTTGCCGAGAGATAAACTTAATGAATCACTCTGGAACTTGCAATCAACTCAACAAGTCTCATTTGCCTCGCTGATCTTCAACGCATACAAACTCGTACAGCCCTGTGAAGACGAAGGACCTGCTATACTACATAACTAGATAGCTGCTAGGTTATGAGCCCAAACCCTTGGTGGCTGTGAACGAGTAACTACAACTAGAACTGGAGATCACAATGAACGCAGCTGGAGGAAACGCTCCTGCTGATGGAGGCGGTAATGTAAATGCTGGAGGAAACGCTCCTGCTGATGGAGGCGGTAATGTAAATGCTGGAGGTAATGCCAACGTTGGCGGTAATGCCGATCAGGCACCAGCAAGACAAGTGATTCGGGGAAGTTCAAAACCACCAAAGTTCGAAGGAACATTCGACCTGTATCGAGTTGAGGTAGAATTATACTTTGAAGAGCGAGATTCGTGGAACGTGGTAACGGGAGACGAAGTTCGACACGCAAATGACGCTGACCAACAAGCGGCCTTTGACTCACGAAATCGACTGGCGCGATCAACGATCTTGCGTGGATTACGCGGATGTCAAGACGAAGAAGTAAACAAGATTTGTGGCATGACCACTGCGAAAGAAATGTGGGACACTTTAGTGGCAGACAAGACGCAGCGAGATTTCTCGTATGGGGTACTGCTGAGACGTCAACTACATCAAACCACACACAATCAAGGACAGTCAATGGCGGAATACTTGTCTGCAATGACACGGCTTCGGCAACAACTTCGCAATATCGGGACTGAGCATGCAATGCAGACGAAGAAATGGCGCGCGTGCTGCTGATGGGAGTATCGCTCACACACAGAGAGCTGGTGGAACAATTCGACCTGCCGACACGGCAAGGAACACCACCCACACTGCAACAAGTAACGAATGCATTAAGATCCAGAGACGAACGAGACAAAATGGTTGAAGCAGTCAGTGGTGACAACGTCAACATTAACGGAGGAGCAGTTGTGATGAGCATGACCGAGTCAAAACCCCAATATCAAGCACAAGGAAATAGGGTAGGAAGTGGGGGAGTACGAAAGAAGCGCAAGTGCTATCACTGCGGAAAACCCGGTCATATCAAGCGTGAGTGTTGGCACTTCATCAACAAGTCGAAGAAAGTAAAAGAGAACCAGAAGGAGACCAAGAAGCCAGACCAGTCAAACAAAAGCAAAGCCAAGAAGAAGATTGTGAACGATGGTAAGAAACCAGGTATTATTAACCACATGATGGACTTCAGCGCGAATGTGTCCAGTGTCGCGCACAGTTACTCAAGTAGTAGCAGCAGCGACGACGAGGATAAAGATGTGCTGATGCTTGGAATGGTATTGAGGCAGGACTCTATTTCCAAGTCAAGCTCGTGGATGCTCGACTGTGGCAGTTCAATGCACGTTTGTGTAGATCGGAATCTGTTCTCAACTATCAAGAAGTCCAAAGCAACATTCAAGGTATGGACTGATCAGATAACAAAGGGGATCATGAGCGGGTCAGTGATGCTGCGTGTACCAGACACGAATAACGACGGCAACGTTATTGACGTAGAGCTGAAGGATGTGGAATTTTCGCCAGCCGGAACTGTGAACTTGATGAGCCTAGGAAAACTGGAAAACGAAGGATGGATTCCATCTTTTAGCCCAGTTGGGGTGACACCACGTAAGTGTTGGTTAGACTCCAATGTTGAAGAACTGGAATTCGTGAAGAACGGTGCACACTATTGGCTGGATGTGACTGGAAAGCTGTCAGTAGAGAAACTTGCGATGACTACATTGAATGCTGATGCAAATCCACTGATGCTGTGGCATGAACGGTTAGGACACCTTAATGTACCAGCTATTAAGGCTATGGTGGACCGCAAAGTGGCAGATGGGATGGATATCCCTGCAGAGCTTTTCAAGAAGAAGTGTGTGTGTATGACGTGTATGTCGGCCAAAAGAAGACGCATGTCTTACAAGAAAGGCACCAAAGAAAAACGGACGAAAGTGAACTACGAGCGATTGATGTCAGACACGTGTGACATGGGCAAATTCATACCTGGAACTGGAGACTATCGTTACTTTCAACTAATACAAGACGAGGGCTTCAGATACAAATGGTGTTATCCGATCAAGAAGAAGAGCGACTCCAACGCCAACACGATGATGCTAATCAAGAAACTGATTGCCCAAGGACATCGAATTAAGACGTTCACAAGAGATAACGGTGGAGAGTTCGTTAACAACGAGCTGATATCTTTCTTGAATGTGCATGGAATTGAATTTGTGCCGCCACACGCATACACGCCTGAAGAGAACGCTCTCGTTGAAAATCTCAATGGGGTGCTCGTGAACAAGACAAGGACGGCAATGCAGGCTGTGGATATGCCAACCGCATTGTGGTCTGAGGTCTTGCAGTACATTGTCGAGATCGATAACATGAGTGCCACACGGGCTCTCAATGGAAGAACCCCGTTTGAGAACTACGTGGAAAGAAGCCTGACTTGAACAAAGTTCGGGTCTGTGGCGCAATCGGGTTCGTCTACGTGGCGAAGAGGAAGAACAAATTAAGTTCTAAGGCGGAGCCTGCGTTGTTACTTGGGTTTTCACGCACGGTACCGGGATATAGATTGTTACATTTACGGACGGGCAAGATCGTGGAAGCACGCGATGTCCAATTTCGTGAAGATGTAACAGTGGGAAAAAATATCTGAGCGCACTTTGGTAGGACGGCGCAATTCTTTCGATTACATTCCGTTTGTGCCGCTACCGTTCGTTGCAGAGGAAGGCGTGCATGAGGGTGCATCACGCACGGTAGTGAACAGTCTACCGGATTCTGTGACTTCGAGTCACAGGGAGCTGGTGGATGTTGATGAAACACCAAGCTCAAAGGGGAGGACTTCGTCGAGTAGCGATGAATCTGAAGTGGATGACCTAGAGGAAGATGGAGCAGTTGAACTAGCTCGGCCCCCAGCACCAAGAATAAGACGGCGTACACGCCGGCGACGAAATCCACAACAACAACAACCGCTGAGACGCTCTACGTGAGCAACGCGGACCAACATCAGACTGAGTGACTACCAGCTGATGGTGGAGGAAGAACAAATAAGTGACCCAACTACTGTGGAAGAAGCATTGGCTTCACCGCATGGAAAACATTGGGAGGCAGCGCTCAAGGCGGAATTGTTTTGAGTCGCTGAAGAAAATAAAACGTGGAAGTTGGGGAAGAGACCGACATCATCAGATGGAGGACAGGTAAAGGTACTTACCACGAAATGGGTTCTGCGAATTAAGAGGGATAAGCACGGAGAAATTAAACGGTTCAAAGCAAGATTGGTAGTGCATGGATTCAAGCAACCGTTTGGCCGAGAGTATTGGAAAACCTACTCGCCGGTAGTTCGCTGAGTCACCATGCTGATTGTCCTGATAATCGCGTTGCTGTTCTCGTTGGAGGCAGATCACCTGGACTTTGACACTGCTTTCCTCAATAGCGAAATGGATGGAGCCATTATCTACATTGAACAACCGGAACAGTTCGATGACGGCACAGGCAGAGTTTGCTTGCTACTCAAAGGCATCTACGGATTGAAGCAGGCAGCTAGGCTCTGGTACCAAACGCTCAACGCATATTTGGTGGAGTTGTGTTTCTGCCGATGTGTATTTGATGTTGGTCTATACTACAAGTGGATAGAAGATCGCATTGTCATGATCACTGTGTACGTGGATGATATAATGATTATTGCCAATCGTGAAGACATTGAGGAAGTGAATAAGATGCTACGGTTGCGGTTTTCAATCAAAGACTTGGGACGTGTGCATTACCTGTTGGGAATGGAGGTGCACTACAAACCTGGCGTACTGCTGTGTCTATCGCAGACTGCGTACATTGACAAAATACTAAGCAGATTCAAAATGGATAAGGCGAAGTCGGTGAGATCGCCACAAATGCAGAATGAGAAAGTGCTAGCGATTGAGAAAAACGAAGATAAGACAAATGATAAGTCGCTGAAGTACCAAGAATTGATTGGTGCACTGCAATACCTTGTGACCTGCACTCGACCGAATATCTCTAATGCTGTGCGAAACCTGAGTCGGTACACAGGAAGTTACACGAATGACAACTACGTTGCGGCAAAGAGGGTTTTGAGATATCTACAAGGAACACGAACCTATGGACTAGTGTATCGTCGACAGGACTCAATGCCAAGTGATGGATTGCAGGTTTGTGCTTACAGTGATGCCGACCATGCGAATTGCCCGGAATCTTCAAGATCGGTGTCAGGTCACGTGCTGCAGCTGAACTGTCACAGTGTCGGATTCAAGAGCAAGATGCAAAGGTCAGTAACAGACGACACGTGTAAATCGGAGCTAGTTGCAGCAAGTACGTGCGTAGAAGACCTGATTTGGGCGAGAAAATTGATCAAGGAGCTAGGATTCGAACAGGAAATTGGAAAATTATTCATCGACAACCAGAGTACGATCAAGGTGTGCACAGATGCAGGTAACTTTGACGGAGTTAAACGTTATGCTAAGAAGAGTCGCAAGCTAGCTGAGTTGGTGGAGAGAAAGAAGATCGACATAGAGTACGTGCAGACATCAGAAAACGCAGCAGACATGTTCACAAAGGCGCTAGGACCACAGCGATTTGAAAAGCTGCGCTCGGAACTGGGAGTTGAGGATATAACAGACACGGTGAAGTGTCGGAAAGGAATTATTGACACGGTGAAGTGTCAAGAAAAGGTCGCGGCCAAGCGGTGCAACTCATCGACGGAAACTCAAGTGTTGAACACTGAGGTCGATGTAAAGAGTGTGTTGACGGATAAACGGCTACAGGTCGATGTCAACCGTGACACGGAAGCGTGAGTTCCGGGGGAGTATGAGCTTTCGGCACTACGTACAGGAAACTCTCGCTCGTGTCAAGGCCTGTCACTTCTGGTAAGAGTGACTGGAAAGACTCGTAGTCCATCTTGACTGATGGATTTCTTCGTAGTCAAAGGGGGTTTTATGCCTGGGGCTTCCCTCCTCGTGTTGTGGTCAAGCAGTACGTTTGCCGAGAGATAAAATAAACTTAATGAATCACTCTGGAACTTGCAATCAACTCAACAAGTCTCATTTGCCTCGCTGATCTTCAACGCATACAAACTCGTACAGCCCTGTGAAGACGAAGGACCTGTAACAAGGCGAGCTCCATACCGTACCAGTTAGCAGCTGACCGAGTCAACGTCATCGAGGAATTTGGTTGTGGGTCGCATGGCAGGCGGCTCGATGGATACGGTGGCGAGCACGACAGCAAGCTGAGTGATGATGGACGAGTGGCTGACTGCTCGAGTGTAGGATTAGATGGTGCACTTGGACTGGTGGACAGCTCGAGAATGGCTGTTGATGTTGAAGTGCGACGGCGACGGGCTGGTCGAGGATACGAAGTGTTGGGTGTACGAGCTGATTGCGCCGATGAAACGGACGGTGTAATCAAGATCGTGGCTATGGGCGCTGGGTTGGAGGCGAGCACGAGCTCGAAGGCAGAGTTCATTCCGGAATTCGCTGACTCAAAGGCAACTGGATACAAGCACGAACGGATCGGTGGAGCGCCGAGCGACTACCGCAAGATCTCTGGACGGACGGACGAGTGCTGGACGGCGGCAGACGTGCTGCTGGACGACACACTGGGCGGATAAGACAACTCGAGGCGAGTGCTGAGCGCTCGGGGTAACCTCGACGAGTGTCGATTTGGACGGACGGGTGGACGAAGCGGAAGGTGGAGGTCGGGCAGGCAGTAAGTGGATCAGGCGAGGGCTATCGGACGGAGTACGCTGTGGTAGACGCAGGACGGCGGTGTCGTCCAAGTTTGCTTCGATCGGCTGCGTTGTAAGGGCAGGCGCCGTGGGCGTAGAGGCCCAAGTGGCTAGGCGAGCGTAAGTCAAGTACTTCTAGGTGGTTCACAGGTGTAGTCTGGTACACGAACAGGTTTGACTCAGCAGCCGGACGCGGAGTTTGCAAAGAGCAGTTAAAACAGAAAAATAAAATAGGTGGCGTCACCAGCTAGGTGCGCACCGGCGCGGAGTCAGCAATTGCCCTCCGACGGCCAACAGGACTTTGGTACCGTGATCAGCACTGGACGATCCAAGCCCCGCGTGCAGGGCAGCAACAAAAGGCACAGAGCACGTTACAGACCTGCTATACTACAGAACTAGATTGCTGCTATTAGTAACTTCTCTAGCGAAAGGATGTAGAGCAACAGGGATCAGCGAGGCTACCAGCTCTAATGTGACGGGGTCACACGAGCACCTTGCTTAGAGGAAGCGTGCTATTAAGAGTATACAAACTCTAAGTGAACGGCAGTTCACTAGTCCCTGGTCTTAGGGGGACTTAATAGCCAGTTTAGCGTAAGTTTTAGACTGATTTATTTATAGTTAATTAGGTTCATTTGGCCTGTAATACAAATTACTAATTAACTATACTTTAAGCTAATTATGCATATAAAAGGTAGGTTTAAAACTATTGGTTGGCCCTCAGCCACCGAACCTACGTGACAGTAGTGTGGCTCACACCACAGTGTGGCCCACACCACTCCATCAGAGTATTAAAACAAATACTCGCAGAAGTATATCTACTTCTAAAGGCGGTACCCTTTCTGGGGTACCCCTTTCATGTAACCCCGTTACATCCTCCCCCACTTAGGTTGGAAACACCCCCAACCAATGAGGAGCTAGGAAGAGAGCTCCGCTCCCTTTCCTGTCCTTTGTCGATACCCATCGACGAGCCACGGTTGTGGCTTAAGGCTTTCATTCAGCATTTTCAAGCGCGCAAGACACCCGGAGGTTTCCACGTCAACCTCCTTCAAGATGCCTAAGAAGGCAAGCACCCGCAGCGCTTCGTCGCCTTCTAAGTCTAAGACCGCGAGGTCGAAGACTGCAAAGGCCAAGTCGAAAGACAAGGCCGCTCCGCGCAAGGAAGTCCGCAAGGCGGCTTCCGAGGCAGGCAGCAAGCGTACCGCTGCTGCTGCCAGACAAGAAGGGAGTTCGCGACGCAGTCGCTCGCGCTCCCTGTCACCCGATGATAGGCCGAACCCTCGGTTCGCCTATCGGGACCACAGTCCCGGATCTGAGTCCCCGGAATTTCACATTCCTATTATCACGGGATCAGAGTCCGACGGGGACTCTCCTGGATCCGCTAAGGATCCACCTTCTTCTCAGGATGCATCCCCACAGGATGCTCCTGCACAGGATGCTCCTTCGCAGGACGCTCCTGTTGATGATGCTGAGTCATCAGAGGCAAAGGCAGCTTCGACGAGCTCGCCTGCCAAGAACCTTACCTTGACCAAAGGTAAGGCTCGAGCCCAAGCTGCGAAAGCAGCGTCTCCAAAACGGGCCGGTGAGGGTGCTGCTGCTGCTAAGAAGCGCGCAGCCCCTGGCTCTCCTACGTCAGAGCCTTCAATCGCTAAGGGATTCAAATCCCTGTTCGACTCCTCAGACGAGGAGGAAGAGGAGGGGGCTGTCTCCGAGCCCCGAGAGATCTCTAATGATCTCGATGAGCAGCAGGAGCGCTATCATGCTGCTCAACTGCAAGGCACTCCTGTGCCTCCCACGCTGGTGTATCTCCATGGATACTACCCACCGGATGCGGGGTCCGGGTCTCCAATGTTCTTGGAGCACCTCAAGGCCCCTCGTGGTCTAAACCATGGGCGCACTTCGCGTGGCGCCTATGAGCATGCCTTGGTTCAAGTCGAACCACTCTTTGTCAACGACATCGAGGCCGCTAGGTGTGTGCTACTTGCACCACACCGAATTCCTCTCAAGGAATTTACAAGTCTCCGGAAGAAACCGGAAGACCGTGGTGGGCTCTTCCCCATCTGGGGGTACCCTTGGGTACAGCCCGAGAACACCACAACCCAGACCCAGGCAGAAGACCTGTTCTGGAGATGGGTTTCTCTAAAGAACTTCACAGTTCAGGAGTTGAAAGAACTCCGGGAAGATCGCCTGCTGTCCTATGTCTTGGACCAGCGAGATCTTCGTATTGAGTTTGCCCACTTAGTCGCTAAGCGGCAACTCCACTCCGTCATGGAGGGACTTAGACAGCAGTCTAAGTCCAGCGCTCAAGATGAGCGCGGGTACGGTTCCGTCAACCCAGGGACCGTACACCGTAAGGCGGCTAAAAAGCCGCGGACTACTTACGCCCCGGCTGTTGATCCCAATCTCAACAGCCTTCGGGCAGTCAACCCGGAGCCGGTCTTCCGGCTCCCACGAGTTCTGTGACGAGGGGTAACCCCGCCACTTCACAAGCAGCTGGCGCTTCCCAGAGCGCCGCCGCTCCTGGACGACCCGCTCCACATGATAGTGGAGCTCGCCGTTCCGGTCAAGGAGGGCAGGAGGAGCTCTCACACGCGTTTGAGTACGCGGCTCCTTCTCAGCCGTATCCTTCTGGACCCTCAACTTCGGGTCGGGACTCTGTGGGGTCCCTATTAAGCGACGAGGTCCGTCAGCTTCGAGATCGCGTCTATGCGATCGAGATAGCCCTTGGGCTTGGACCTGGTGGTCAGGCTGCCGCTCAGGCTGGCAAGCCGGGGACCCTTGAGGTCCTTTGTCAGGATTTGGACGCTCTTAGTCGCGAGACCCGAGAACTCCATGGGCGCGTTGACCGCCGAGCTCCGGCTGTTGCCGTGAAGGAGCTCCGTCGAGGCTTAGACGTTCTAAGCCATGAGGTGCATGGTCGGATGCCCTCTTATGAGCCGCAGGGGTACTCGTACCACTCGGCTTATGGGTATAGCTCTTACCCGAGCTCTTCCCATTCGGTACCGTCATACCCTTCGTATGACTCGCGTGGGTACCAGCCTGTATATCATTTGCAGGCTTCGACACCGGCAACTCCGGTTGTCCAGAGAGCTCAGCCTCGTTTTGAGGAGGTGAGTTCTCACCTTGGTCTTCCTCCGTCCGAGAAGGAAGACCCAGCGGATTGTGATACCGCTTAAGACGCCCCACGTAGAACGTCGGGTGCGTCGCCATTGACTTTGGGAGGTCAATGGTATACGCCGCGCCATGTCTGGCCAGGACCGCAAAGGGTCCGATGAAGCGGTGCTTCAACTTGTTGCTCTCTACAGAGCTAACCACCTTTAGCGGTAGGTTTTTAGTGTCTAGGAGAACTAGGTCACCAACCTTAAACACGTTTAAGTTTCCTCTACTTGTTTTGTCAGAGTACTCCTTTTGTTTGTCTTGGGCTAACGCCATTGCGTCTCTAACCCGGCTGATCAACGTCAGCCTATTGTCGATAAACGACGACAACTGTCTTTTTAAAGACTCGGGCTCTATTTCAGAGACCTGGGAGGAAAAGGCTTTCCGAGCCTCTCCCCCACTTACGATGGAGGCCACGGTGCCTCCCCGCAAGGTTAGCGGCACCTGGGGGTGTCGTAACCTATTCGAATAGAACGGGGTAAACCCGTTGATGCGTGTACCGCATTGTTGAGTGCAAACTCAACCATAGGAAGCTGATCCGACCAGGACCGAGGTGCTTCCGCACAGATACTGCGCAGAGTATCTTCGAGCACGCGGTTGACGCGCTCCGTCTGACCATCCGTCTGCGGATGGTCTGCAGTTGACATCGTCAACTTAGTTCCCAACAATTGGAACAGGGTGTCCCAGAACGCACCCGTGAAACGCGGGTCTCTGTCCGAGACTATGGTGTCTGGTAGACCATGATAGCGAAACACGCTATCTAGGAACAGCTGTGCAGCTTGTTTCCCGGTGACCTTGTCACGTACCGGAGCAAGATGCACCATCTTGCTCAAACGGCAGACAAACACCAATATGCCGGTGTTGCCCTTGTCATCGGCCGGAAGGCCGAAGACGAAGTCGAGACTCATCGACTTCCAGCAATCTGCTGGTACAGGTAGGCTCTGCAGTGGAGCCGAGGCGTGGCCCGAAGGCTTCACCCTCTGACATGTTTCACATGTCTTGACATAGTGTGCCACCCACTTATACATGCGGGGCCACCAAAATGTCTGAGAGACCATTTGGTAGGTCTTCTCCCGGTCAAGATGGCCACTTATCGGCGCATCATGCGCCTCTAGAAGTATGTCATACTTCAGCTCCTCGTCGTTTGGAACGACAACCCGAGGAGGATCCCTAGGGTCTACTCTGTAATGGAGTAACCCGTCGGCCAGCTCATAACGATGGAGCTGCGCCCGCTGTCGAGGCGAAAGCCTGTCGACTCTGGCGTCCTTGCCATCGGACAAGAACTGCACCAGTGGTGTATAGTTCTCGTCCCTTGATATGCCAAGCGTATCCGACCGTATAGATCCGTCGTGACCCGACTGACATGAGCTAGCTCATAGTCAGGTCGACGCGACAATGCATCGGCAAGCACATTGAGCTTGCCCGGCTTGTATTCAACGCGGAAGTTGTATTCCGCGAAGAATACAGCCACCTCGCCATCCGTTGCGACAGATGCGGCGAGTTGGTGGCAGTCCGCAAGGACGCGTGATCAGTATAGATCACAAAGGGCCTCGTGCCCAAGAGGTGAACTCTAAATTTGACAAGAGCGTACTTCATTGCAAGTAGCTCCTTGTCATGAACGGGATAGTTCCGTTCGGCAGCCTTCAGCTGCCTGGACTGGAAGGAGATGACACGTTCGCGTCCTTCATCGTCCTTCTGTAACAGCGCACAGCTATTGCATAGTCAGAAGCGTCACAGACGACGCTAAATGACTTGTTTTCGTCCGGCAAGGCCAGGACTGGCGCTTGCTGTAAGCTCGCCTTGATGCTGTCAAAAGCATCCTGGTGCTGTTGCTCCCAGACCCAGTCGGCATCTTTCTTTAAGAGATCCGACAAGGGTCGAGCTAGTTCAGCGTACCCTGCGCTGTACTTGTGAAGATAGTTGGCTAAGCCCAACCACTTCCGGAGGTCCTTCTGCGACCTCGGGGTCGGCCAAGCCGCTATGGCCTTGACCTTCCCTGGATCGGCGCGTACGCCGACCCTGCTGACAAAGCAGCCGAGGACTTTTATCTCCTCAGCTGCAAAGACGCACTTGTCGATGTTGGCATAGAGCTTGTTAGCTCTCATGACCTCAAACACTCGACGGAGGTGCTTCAAATGCACCTCCATAGCCGTCTGGCCGCCTTCGGCACGGCTATGGACGAATATATCGTCAAAGTACGTCTGAGCGAACGTACGCAATGGTCTAAACAATTGTGTGACCAAGCGATTGAACGTCGCTGGGGCATTCGATAGCCCTGTGGCATCACTAGCCACTCCCAGAGCATCCCGCTTGGGGTGCTCACTGCGGTGAGAGGAATGTCACTCTCCCGCATCAGGATCTGGTAGTATCCGTCTACCAGATCCAGGGCGCTGTACAACGTACACCCCGACATGTTGTTCAGCAACACATCCTTGCGAGGGATCGGCGTCTGTGCCGGTACCGTCGCATTGTTCAGCTTGTTGTAAGCATGAACCAGACGCCACTTCCCGTTCGGTTTGCGAACGCAGAAGGTTGGCGTCGAGTGCGGGGACTTCGACTCCCGCACCATGCCCGACTTCGCCTTCTCGGCAAAAAAGGCATCTATGACCTCGCACTGCTCGCGAGGTAGAGGCCACTGCCTCGTGACACAGTACTTTGTGCCAGGCACGAGATCAATCTCGTGCCGAACTCCCCGATCCGGCGGGAGTTGGGACGGTGGGTGCTTCGATACCACATCCGAGTACTCTTTCACAAGAGGATACACTGGATCCTCCGGGTTCTTGAGAATCTCAGAACCCAAGCGCGTTGCACGCTGCTTCGTGAACCCCTCCAGGACATCCTCGTCCATTACGGAGGAAGAGTTCAAATCTTCAGGAGAGGTCTCCGGCTTCAGGAGCACCATCTCCGCAATCTCTCCGGCCTTCAACTCGGCCAGGAAGTCCTTCATGGACAATTCCTCGAGGTTCAGCAGTGCTGACACCTCTGGCAGTGCCTCCAGATGGACGGCACCTGCCCTAACTTGACGACCGGACACGCCGTCGAAGACATGGCATTGGTCTTCGACCGGCCGTGCCGGTGGAGTCTCAGACTCCGAGTGTGGTACTTGGTTATCCACACGGGAGGTGTTCAACGACACCTCCGCACTCGTACTGGTCTTCTTGACCCCGCGTGGAACTCTGTTACCCACGCTAGAGACGCATATTGCGCTCTCGATCTTCACGGTCTCTTCGACCTCGTGTGGAAATGTGTTACCCACACCGGAGGCGCCCTCAGCGCCCTCCCCAGCAGCCTCAGCTGCTTGCGGACCTATGTTACCCGCTTGCGGAACTACGTTACCCGCCTGTGGACCTATGTTACCCACTTGTGGACCTATGTTACCCACACAGGAGACGCCTTTAGCGCTCTCCTTAGCAGCCTCTGCTGCTTGCGGACCTATGTTACCCGCCTGGTCAGTGCCGTCCAGCTGCCACAGTCGAAGCCCATGCGGCGCGACGACTCTTAGCGTTGGGACTTGCCGTCGTGGCAATCCCACACGCTTGGCAATGAGCCTTGGTCTCACGACCGGCTGCGAGGCTCATCGCAACATCTTCATTGGAGTCCGTGACTCCCAATACTTCTTCGGGCGCGTAAGCGCCTTGGCGACCATCTCTGGCGCCCCAGTCCCGGACAGAGGTGGGAACATTACTCACCAAAGCTCTGTCGGAGACTGCGGGCCGGCTAGCCCCAATGGCTTTGCCGCGCCAATCGATCCAGGGCTCGTGCTTTTCGAGCCACGGCATGCCCAGGATCAAGTCGTACTTGTCCATGTCTAGGACAAGGAACGACTCCGTGCTGTCAAAGTCTTCAAACTTTACAGCCAGGTCCATACGGACCCCAGGTACGTTAACCACCGTACCATCGGCCAGTCTCACCGAGACCTGGCCCCTGCCTTTGCTTTCTCGCAAAGCATCGGCATACTTGTCGCCATTCCGCGCGACCGTCTGGCGTCGAGCAAAGTTCGTCGACGCCCCAGAGTCAATCAGGACTCTAAAGGGATCTCCATATCCCCGTACACTCGCGTGTACCACGAGCAGTCCGCCGCTGCTCTTCTCGTCTCGAGAGCACCCAGGCTCTCGGGGGCTAAGCCTCCATGGCGTGCGCCGTCCGCACTCCTACCATGGGGACTTAGATCTTCCCCAGTAGGGCGCCCCGCCCCTACTGGTGACCCAGTTCCCCTGGCCGTTGGGTCGCGGCTTCTGCCACGGGCCCCTCGAGCCCCTAGGTTTGGAAGGGAACTTCCTTTGCCCTCCCGCAGGGCAGGCACGTTGCATGTGCCCGAGCTTCCCACATCCGTAGCAACGGATGGAGCTCTGTACGGCCGTACCCAGTTCCATGGGTACCGGCCCTGTGCTAGCTCCAGCTGCTGGAGCTCCTTGCACTGCGCCTGACGACGCATTGTGGCCTTGCCACACCGACGTAGGAGTACGAGCCTGTCGGTGGCTGTACTCCTCTTGGAGGGCGATCTGGATCGCCTCCTCCATAGTGTTCGCATTCACGCGGAACAACTGTGTGCGGGATGGGCCCACCTTCAGGCCATCCATGAACACTGTCACCTTGATGTGTTCAGGCAGGGGGTTCCCTACCAGAGATGCAGCGAGTACTCGCATCTCTTGGATGTACTCATGCAGCTCACGCTTCCCTTGTTTACAGGCAAGGAAGCGCGAGCGCTGGCGATACTCATAGTTCGCCGGAAGGAAGGCGGCTCTAAGCTGTTGACACAGCTGAGCCCAGGTTGTGAAACAACCCGGCGTCGTCGCTTCGCGCGTGTACGCCCAGGTCTTCGCCCGACCTCCTAGGTTGGACAGGGCGAAAGCGACTCGAAGTCGCTCGGTCGAGATTAGAGCCGCGTCCATCGCGAGCTCTACCTCTCTGACCCAGAAGTGGAGGTTCTCTCCCTCCTTTCCCTCATAAGGATTAACCTTAAGCCTCAACGGCTTCGGTTGGGCTGGCTTCATCTCAGCCACGGGGGTCTGCAGCCCCTGTACGTGGGCGATAAGCCCTCTCTCGTACGTGTCGAACGCCTCGATGCGTTCGACCTGCTCGGCCGGCGTAGCAGCCGCCAAGCTTCGGAGGGCATCTCCTCCAAAGATGCCCACCATCTTCCGGACCGACTCAAACTGAGAGTCGGTCAAATGAGGGAACTCCCCTCTATCCATCCTGGCTTACCTTGTAGGAGCCACAGAGGATTCAGGTAGTCAATCTACCCGCGTAGGCGTGGATTGACTACAAGTGCTACCAAGTGTGACGGGGTCACACGAGCACCTTGCTTAGAGGAAGCGTGCTATTAAGAGTATACAAACTCTAAGTGAACGGCAGTTCACTAGTCCCTGGTCGTAGGGGGACTTAATAGCCAGTTTAGCGTAAGTTTTAGACTGATTTATTTATAGTTAATTAGGTTCATTTGGCCTGTAATACAAATTCCTAATTACTATACTTTAAGCTAATTATGCATATAAAAGGTAGGTTTAAAACTATTGGTTGGCCCTCAGCCACCGAACCTACGTGGCAGTAGTGTGGCTCACACCACAGTGTGGCCCACACCACTCCATCAGAGTATTAAAACAAATACTCGCAGAAGTATATCTACTTCTAAAGGCGGTACCCTTTCTGGGGTACCCCTTTCATGTAACCCCGTTACATCTAACATATTCACTTTTACATTTCGATCGAGAGCGACAAACAACACGATTTATCTGGTACAAGTTGAAGGACTCTCCGACTCTGAGAGCGAAGATGATACTATTTTGATTGAGGATGCCGACGAAAGCAGCAGCGGTGGCAGCGTTAGTGGTAGCGATAGTGTCAACGGCGGTGATGAAGGTGAAGATGACGAGTTTGACTTTTCGTTCGACTACTCAGGTGACGAGTACGATGAATTAACAGACACAAGCAGCATTGAACAACACCTAAACAACAGTGTAAAAACATGAGGATGGCTCGCATCGCTTGCTAGCGCATTCCATCGAGATCATTTACATGTCGAAGAGGAATAGTTTTAAAAAAGCTTGTTTTGGTCGGGTCGGGGGTTTAGGTCGGGAAAATGGCCCGACCATAAGTCCCGACCCGATCAAAATACGACCCCCAAAATAATCTTCGAAAAATTGCGCCGACTCAAAGCCGACGGTCGAGCGATCAACTGCGTTCGAGTGAGTCGCGTGAATACCGGGTGGTCAGGGCCTGGTGCGTGCATGATGCGATGGCGGAGACTGCTTTGATTCAAAACAATTCGTAAAACGAAACCCCCAGCACCAAAACTGTGCAAGTGGTCATCCTGGCATTCATATTTTGCTATTACTTTATCAAGCATGAGAGGAGCTTCCCAGACACCACAGTATGGCTCGATAACGCCCGAGAAAGCTGTTGATGTGATCCACCGCAGTTTTCGATCAAGTCAATGTTGGGCTCCGTCAAAGGTGCTGTCTAAATGCCTTTCAGTGCCATACCAACGACTTTTAATCATTACGACCCCCAAGGACGATCTGACCAACTTAATATGGACGAGTGTCCTCGTGCTAGTTTACTGCGCGACGTACCTCGTGGACTACCACGAGAGTTGGTATGAAGTCGCAGACTCTAGTACGGCGTGGCTACGACAACAGCAACATTTCGTCGATCAACGTGAAGATCTTGTAGTGAGTGCATGCACATTGCTGAATGTCGGCGATCCTGACCAGCTTCTCACGACACTTTTCGCATTGGTGACTGACCCAGCGATTGCAGAAGAAGATGCAGCACTGCTGTGTGAAGGCTGGCAACGATGCTTCCTGAACGAACCCCCCTACACAGCTTATTACTGGAACGCGGAGACCAACCACAGCACGTGGCGCCACCCACTTGAGACTGCACAAATGGAACGGGAGCTGAAGGAACTAAAGGAAAAGCGTCAAGCTATACTTGCGAAGGTTCTTCCGACGAGACTCTCCATCAACCGGGATAAGAAGCCATTTATTGAAGTGCAAATGTGCTCCGAATGCGCTGGAAATGGAGAAAAGCAAGCAGCCAGTGTACTTTGCTTGGAATGCGGCGCGAAATTTTTCTGCGAGGCATGTTGTGATGTTGCACATTGTGATCGAACGAAACGAAACCATTTAGACAACGGCTTACGCTTCCGAGAATGTTTTGGTCGTGCAGGTTTTCCGAAGATCGTGCCTAAACCACGAACGCCGTTCATGATTTACCAGGGTGAAAGAAAAGGCTGCAAGAAGAACAGCAGCAAGCTCCAAGCGAGTCTAATTCATCCAATACACTGGTTATTGATCACTAGATGCCCAAAGTGTAGACAAAATCTCCGTCAGCTTCTTCATCACTGAGTACTGCATTGTCGTGATGCTTTTCCTAGGTTTTGAGTCCATTACGCACAGCATCGCAATGACAGTGTCGCTATATGCAGCAGTGATCGGAAACCCAAAGTAAAAGTGCACTCGATTCACACCGCCTTCGACATCACCCCGCACACAAGCAAACGTTCGAAAGCGTACATCCAACATGGTATTCCGTACGAGAAACGGGAGTCCAGATACCATCGCGTGTGCACAAAAGTTCTTGGCACGATCAGTGCACAAGCAGCCAGCTTCACTAACCAGCGTCAACGCGTAGTGTTTGTCATCATGCACCGCCGCGACAGTGGCAACGAGTGCATCGAATTCCTTCGCAGCAAGATGGCAAATCAATTGCACCTCCTTTTGCTGAGCAATGCCACGTCCTAGTAAATTGCACTTGATCATGCTCTCCTTTCGAGCGGCTTCGTCAGGGAATGTCGGGGCGAACGGCACGTCGGTCTCTTCATCGTAGAAAATTGGGTATTGTCGAGTGCCGTCCGATTCCGAGACGACACACGCTTCCAGTGGCAGCTCAGGCAGCGACACCTCGAAACATTGCTGAACGAGGAACTGCACCCACTCGGGGTTTGGCTTGACTCCGCTGTCTCCATTTTTACGGCGCTTCTCTCGACGTTTCTGTTTCCCGCTCTTGCTCCTGTTCGCTTCGAGAGTGACGTTACTAGAGACCAATTCCGTCGCTGCAGCCCATTCGTCTTCACGGATTTCAGCCAAAATCTGAGCGTTCGTGCCGAGTGGCCTTCCCAAGTAGCTCAGTAGCTGAAGCACCGTTGGACGCAAGTCCTTCTTGGTACGTAAAACATCAGCGAGGTGCAAACCCAATTGACTGTGGGAACTGGTGGTGATGTACGGCACAGCTAACAATGGCAGGAGGAGCTCCGGATCTGGCACTTTGTTGACCATCTTCATGCATGGGACGCAGCAACGTACGAACCGAACGAGAAGCAGTTCGCGTTCACGCTCCACGACACTGGAACAAGGTTCGCAGACCCATCGACCGCATAAATGGCACAGATAACTCTTCCACACGGGGTTGAATCGACGTCCACAGTGTTTGCATCGTGTCTTTCGGGAGCTTGCAAATGCCGGGTCGAGGACTAACGGCTGCAGTCCGAGACTTCGACGACGTACAATCAATTGTTGTCGCGATAAACGCTTGAAGACTGGGTGATCGCGGGTGTTGCGGGTGTTGTTCATGTGGAATTGTCAATGCAGGAAGACGTTGCATGAATAAATGTGAAACGAACGTGCTAGTGGTCTAGTGAGATGACTCAAGTGATGAGGGTCCAGTGGCTGGTTCTTGTTCGAAAGGGTGGTATCCATTCACTTGGAATTGGGTTCCGATGGAGACTGACGGATTGAGGGAAGCGTCTAGACGTGGAGATCTGGCGCTTGTTCAGCGCTTTGTGGAGGGTGACAACACGCAGATTGATGCTGGGGACGTGAACGGATGGACGCCGTTGATCCTCGCTAGTTGGTATGGGCATTTGGACGTGGCTCAGTATCTTCTGGATCATGGAGCACGTGTGGATGTTCAAGATGGTGGGGGGTCCACGGCTCTACGATTTGCAGCAAGTGAAGGACATGTCAACATCCTGAAGCTGCTGATCGACCGAGGGGCACATGTTAATACGAAGGACTTGAATGGGTGGTCGCCACTACTTCTCGCTTCTCGAGCAGGACACGTTGATATTGTCAGGTGTTTGCTGGAGCATGGGGTGAACGTGGATGCTCGCGATGGAGGAGGTTCGTCCGCTCTGAGATTCGCTGCAAGTGAAGGACGACTGGAGATTGTTAAACTCCTCACAGAGGTTGGTAGTGCAAGAGTGAACCAAACAGAGTTGAGTGGATGGACCCCACTCATTCTTGCAAGTTGGTATGGACATATCAGCGTGGTGAGATATCTGCTGAATCATGGTGCAGACGTCGACGCTAAGGACGCGGGAGGGTCAACTGCCTTGAGGTTTGCAGCGGCTGAAGGTCGATTGAAAATTGCCAAACTCCTAGTACAACATGGAAGTTTGAGTGTGAATGAACCAGAGATGCATGGACGGACTCCGCTATGGTTTGCAGTCCAAAACGACCACTTGCAGATTGCAATGTGGCTGCTGCGAATTGGCGCTCAACCGAACGCCAAGACGAGCGCAGGAAGTACTCCGTTGATGCGTATTTGTCACTCTGACAACGCTGACGAAGGGATTGTGGAATTGTTTCTTGACCATGGTGCTGACGCGAACGCTAGCGATAACCGTGGATGGACTCCGTTAATTCACGTTTGTGAGTCGGGAGACCCTGATGTAGGTATAATGGAGGTTCTTCTCGCTAATGGTGCCGACGTAAATGCTAGAGACACTGAAGGATCGACAGCTTTGATGCATTTTTGTATGTCGGGAGAACCCAACTCGGGAGTTGTTCAGGTGCTAGCAGACCATGGAGCCGATGTAAATGCACGAGATAAGTATGACAAGACACCACTCATGATAGCAGCTTCCAATGGCGATCTTGAAACAACTCAACTTCTGCTGACACTCGGAGCTGACTCCAGTTTCATCGACAAATACAAGCAAACAGCACTCGATTACGCGACGTCGAATGGTCACCGTCAAGTCCAAGAACTACTTATTTCCTCGCTAAACCACGCTCAGCTCCAACCATTTGATTCCTCTACGACTATTACTACTTTGACAAAGTGGACAATTCCACCTACAGAAATTGAATTTGGAGATTTTGATTTGAGCAAGCACATTGGAGGTGATTTTGTCGGAACGTGGCTAGATGCTGAAGTGGCCATCAAACTTTACGTGGCAGTCCCAAACGCAGATATGTCATTTGACGAACAAGTCACTCGATGGTTTGGACTTCGCCATCCAAACGTTCAAAAGTTGTATGGTGCAGTTCGTGAAGGTTACAATCTTTTTGTGTGTGAGTACATGACAAACGGGTCGTTAGAAGAGTACGTTGAGATGATCACTTCTCACGCAGAATGGGATACAACGAATGTTACTACATGTCTTCGGTACATATATGAAGCTGCTTTGGGCCTCCAGTACTTGCATGAACGTGGATTCGTACACAATGATGTTCGACTGGGAAATATTTTGATCAATAAGGATGACAGTGCGAAACTTGCCAACTTTTCGTCTAGCAGAGCGATAGAGTGGAGCAGTGGGGGTTCTTCTGAGCCGATTCTTCAAGATACCAATGCATTTGCGGCGGACGTGCTCTTTTTGGGGAATTGCTTGAATGCACTATCCTTAAAACTTCGAGATTATACAACGTTCGATGAACTGCGCGAGAAATGTATCCACCTGACGAATGATATGCGGTCCGATGATCCTCTGCAGCGATGCAACATCTCATCTGTCGTTCTGCGAATGAAGAGTCTTGTTGAACAAGCACGTACAGACCGATACCGCCAAGGTGAGGCATTTTCTGCTAGTGACATTCTTTCCAAACTGCAGGAGTTGCAAGAATCCGTAAATCAAGCCACTGAGGAACTTTACCGCGAGCTCTACACAGACCTTGAAGTTGTTTGCCAACGTTTAATTAGCTGGAGCAACCCCATCACTGTTCATACTTATGAAGAGGCGATGATTGTGCTGGACACGATTCAAGGAGCGATTGAACAGCAAAATGTCTATAACAACCCCATTCAACGTCTATCATCGAGTAGCGCGGGTGATGCCTCGGTTGATTTCTTTCGCAAGCAGATAAGGTGTTTGTTAACGTTGGTTGAGGCTCCTCCAGACATGTACAATGATATGGAGCAACGATGGTCATATCTTCGTAGGAGGAACATCAATATGTTCGTATCCGAGCTTGACAACTCCTTGACACTGCTTCACCCTACTGAGGCCGAAGATTTATTGACCTTGCTGCATCGAGAGTTGCAGAATTCAAGCTACTCAGAAGTCCAGCACCAGATCATTCAGAAGGCATACGATGAGGCTTGCTCAGCACGTCGTGGATCAACTTTTGAGTCATTGCCGGAGTAGTTTATTGGGTGGTATGAGTTAGAGAATGAGGTTGTTTTTGCTTGTGGGGGATATGGTGAGGTCTCGAGAGCGAAATGGCTCAACTCAGACGTTATCGTGAAGCGGATGCTTATGAGGGATGGTCAAACTTCCAGGGAGAATCAACGACGAATGTTCCAGCACGAAGTAGAGCTGTGGTTTGGCCTGAATCACCCTCATGTGGTGAAGCTCTTCGGTGGTTGTCACATTGGAGCACCTTTCTTCGTTTGTGAAGAGGCTAAGAACGGATCACTGGATAAATATCTGCGTAAACACCCTACTGAAGTGTGGCAGAAGCTGTACGAGGCTGCTCTGGGTTTGGAGTATTTACACGCGCGTGGAATTGTTCATCGAGACCTGAAATGTGACAACATTCTTGTAAATAGCGATGGAGATGCAAAGCTGACAGATTTTGGCTTAAGTGCCTTCGCAGCCGATGAAGATCAAGGGAAGCGGTCGGGAGCAGTGCGATGGGTAGCTCCAGAGTGCTTGGCAGGAGAACAGGCGTCATACGCCTCAGATATTTTTTCGTTTGGTATGTGCATTATTCAAGCTGTGAGTGACAAGTTACCGTGGGGTAATCAACTTGACAACGTGGTTGTGGAGCATCGAGTGAGAAATGGCGAGTTGCCGCAGTGTCCCCCTCAATTCACGGAAGCACAGTGGCAACTAGTGGAGAACATGTGCAAATTTGACCCCAAGGAAAGAATGCATTTGCTTGTGGTTGTTCAGAGGCTGAAGCGCTTCAGTGAAAGCCCCGATGGAGAGCTCATTCAGTCCCTCTCCGTGCAAATTGACTGGGAATTGGCCCAGCATCTAAAGAAACACTGTCACGTCAGGAGCACGACGTTGATCACAAAGTGCCGTGCTTCATCTATCAGCTACTGATCAAGCGCATGGAAGAAATTGACAAAAGCTGTGATAACGCATGTGCCAGAGGTAGTTTGAACTCGGTTCTTGCTTCATCTAAATTGTGGATAGCACAGCTCGAGAATCAGCCGTCGACTGTGGATCTTGTGAAGACGGTGTTCGGAGGATTCTCGTTGCATCGGCAGATTGATCGAATTTTGGCGGAGCATTTCATCGTCTACACCTCGGAAGTCCACGAATGGGCCTGCCAATGCTTGAAGGTGATGCAAGTGGGGAAACATGAGAAGTACCCGTAATTGAGGCAGATGCCGGTTGCTCTCGAAACCATCAAGCAGAAAAGTAAGTCTCACACCTTTGAAAATACTACTTGGTTGCACTAAATACGCATTCATCATTAGGCAGATGTGGTAAAGCCTCCAACTCCTACGATATTCCGCAAAAAGTCAAAACCACTTTCATTCGCAGAACCACCTTCAGATAAAACACAGTGATCAACAGCCTCTGGTCTCGCTTCTTCACGAGCGATCCTATCAAAGCGCCTTTGTGCATCCTGACGGTCCTCATAAGGCCCACATAATGAACATGCACAAAGTTTATCCATGTCCGTTCCCCAGCGCGTCCACACAAAAAATGACGAATGCTTTTTGTCCGCTTTTGACTTGTAGGAAATCACTGCGTCTGCTTTGACGCACTTGACTAGCTGCAGAACTCGCATGTTTGTTTCAGTAGCGTCGACTTTGATGCAATCCCGCTGTTGTGTTGCAAAGAGAACACCCTCGATAAGTTTATCGATATCGTAGTCGTGTGGTAGTTTCCGTTGCATTACTGGGTCGACGATAGTCGAGTAGTCCACATCCAGAGGTGCAATCACACCAGTACCAACTAGTTGGTTAGCCACCTGATCAGATCGCTCCTTCCGAGCTACTAAGAGTTGATCTTTGTCTGCCTTGTAACTCTGTCGAGCAAGTTTTCCCCGGACAACGGCTTGAATTCGACTTGCTGCCACTGCTCGGGTTTGTAAATGAACTGCATAGCGTTTCCGAAATGTGCGCTGGATAATGTGTGCAACTTGGTTTCGATGGGCCTCAATTCTTCTGGCATCGATCAAATCTAGTTGTTGAAATTCATTTCGTTTTATAGCATAGAGATTGTCGTTGTGTGGCCCAGTATTAGGATCTCCCCATGGAAGTGCTACAATCCACTCCACCCAGCGACAAGCGAGTGCGAATTCTGCTTCATCGGAGATCGACCTCAGCTTGTTCAGTTCATTGTCCAACATAAGACGAGCTTGTGGTGTTGCATTTGCTTTGTGAGCCATCTTCACTAATTCCTCGATTTTGCTGGTCTTCGAGCTTCGTGGTGGTGATTCAGTTGATAATGGCAATCCAATCCTGTATGGACATTCGGCAAGAGTCTCCGTTGGGAATTGTTTTTCTGTGCTCTTATCCTGCAATTTCCGGGCGCTGTCCAGCAATCTATTCACTCCTGGCAAGGGCATTAACTCTAGCGACTGCAGGAAATATTTCTCAGCCAGTACGCCTTGACTCTGTCGGAGACACTTTTTACCCAAATCACGAGCTAGACCTGCATCTAATGCCAATTCTTCGTCACTCTTCCCTGTAGTGTCTCCTAAATGCATAGCAAGTAGTGGTCCGGTAACTATATTCTGAACGGAAGCTGAAGATGCATGTTTTCCGTAGCTCATTTGAAACTGGAGGATCATTTGCATTTGCAGTTGGAGTTGCTGGATCTGGTGCTCATAGATAGTGTGGGTATCAACCTGGTTGTGAAGAGTAGTAAGTTCGTCTTCCAAACTTTCGATACGTTTTACCACTCTCTCGTTCTCCTTTCTCAGTTTCAGCGTGCTCTGTTTTGCATTCTGTGCTTCATGACGCAAATACAGCACTTCCAAATCCCGTCGAAGATTTGGTGACTCCACTCGATCAATCAGTAATCTCTCACTTACTCCATTCTTGTGTAAGCTATTACAGTCATCCTCTTTCATCATAGCCCCTGATGCAATCAATTTCTCAATTATCAGGACAGCACCAGCTTCTTTTGCTGGGTCATTTGCTGCTTCACAGGCAAGAAACAGTGGTGAACGTCCGTCGGAGTTTTTGGCATTAACGTCGGCATTGGCTGCCACGAGATATAGTGCACATTCAGCATGGGCGTTTGCACATGCTGCGTGAAGTGGTGTGTTGTGTTCGACGTCTTTAGCGCCGACTCCGAGAAAAACGTAATTATCCTTTGCTCCATCAGCAGCACTTTCAACTCGAGCATTGGCACTAAGTAGTAATTCCACACACTCAGGTGAACCAGCCCGGGCAGCCTCGTGCATCGCTGTTCCCCCACCGATATTCCGTCTCGTTGCGAGTCCACCATGCTCTTCGTCTATATTGTATAACACTGCAGGTACTTGGAGTGCAGACGCTTCAGCACGAAGCAGTAAGCGAGCACATTTGGCATCACTGTTAGCACATGCAACGTGTAGTGGTGTCTGCATCGCTAGGTCAACTGCATCGAAATCTCCACCTAGCTTCAGTAACAACTCGACCACGTTGTCATTTCCACCGGCACAGGCGTGATGAAGTGCTGTCAAACCATTTGAAGAACTTGATGCGTTCACCAGTTTGTGTATTGCTTCGTTCCCCTCAACGCCTGCTAATACTCGCTGACATGCAGCATGATCACCATCGCGACAGGCCACATGTAGATCATAGACTACGTCAGCCACAGCTGAACTGTCATCAAAGCTTTCCTTGTCCTTCGCAATGACTTTGCTTGCAGTCGGCATCCCTAGCTTTCTAAACGAAACAGTTTTTCCACTCGAAGCAAAGAGGTCGTCAGCAGCTTCACCAGATAGACACAAAATTCTCGCAGTCGTATCGTTCAAAGATGACTGAACACGAAGGAACCCGCGGTGTGAAATCATGACTGCAGGTAGCGTTGCATTCGCAGCGTCAATACGGTCTACACTCATAACGAAAGCAGTGTCGAGGTCGTTCTCGTCGTCATTACACACGATTGCAGCCACAGCACCTGCTCGCTGCACACGCTCAAGCTTTTCAGGAAATGAGCACGATCCCCGTCGCAGCAGAGCTACTGCTCCACTTAATTGATCTGCATTCTGTAGAGGTTTGTCTGCAAGGAGTGGGTCGCATGCCACTAACTTCCCTGTGTACGATACGCCAGCGTGTGCAATGCAGAAATCCGCTAGCGGGGCAAACAAAATCTCGTACGTAGAAGCACTCGCAGCCCATTGGACGAACGCGAGCAATGGTGGTTGGTCTTGTCGCGTGGTTGCATCGCTCTCATCTTTCACTGACTCAGAAACACCATCGCGAGAACTAGTCAGAACGTCTACTGCGCTACCACCAGGTGCAATCGTGTTCTGAGGCTCCAACAGCTTGATAATCGACGTCGTCGTGCGTTTAATAGCTTTCCATCTCTTCCCGTTCTCTGCTGCTTCATGCATCTCTCTCTGCACTTTTAAACATTCTTCCGCAACAACAGCACCCTCCATAGTCTGCAAAATCTCGAGACCCAGCACTCCCGTTTTCACTGACGGCGGGAATTTCTGGAATAACTCCCTCACGTCACGCAGACACATCATCACACAAGGTATTGTGATTGGTTCTGCTCCATTGGCTTTATTATCCTCCAGTTCTTCAGGCGATTCCCCCATCGTGAAAGCTGCCAGAGGCTCCTCTCTCGTGTTGTTGGCGAGCAACATTGCCACAGCTCCCGCCCTCTGTAGCAGTCTGGCCTTGTGCGCGAAACTGCAGCCGCCACGCACCACCAGTGCAATGGCTCCATGCAAGTCTTCCGCGTTCTTGAGCTCCGGCTGATCAGCACGTGGTGGTTCGGCACACGCCAAACGAACGTTGAGAACTTGAGGATCTCGAGACCCGAACGTGGCTAGCGGACAGACACGACGTCCATTGCTACCATCCCACGATATGAACGCGAACTCTTGAGCAATTGTAGCCATTGCTGGCAGCAACACGGCGTCTCTATCCGGCATTGAAACTGAGGACTATGGAATGGACGATGCCAATCAACGACTGCGACCTTTCGTGCGGATCTTTGGATCACCTGTCTAAACCGATCGTACATAGTTCTTGTAGAGGGTGTTATCAGATTTTCACACGTCACAGATCGTTAGCATTCCAAGACTTCTCCCTGCTGCAGCATGGCGTACCAGAATACCAATACGATGCCCAAGTACATCGACGGATCGGTGTTGCATCTCGGTGTTAATAGTGGACAGGTCGCAAATCGTGTGGTGTCGGTGGGGAGCCTCGATCGAGCTAAACAGTTAGCGCAACTGTTGGATGAAGGGAAGTTCGATACCTTCGAGTCTTCACGTGGATTCACAACGTTCACAGGAAAGATGAATGGTGTACTAGTGTCAATCGTGGCTACGGGGATGGTAATGAGTCTAGAGATGCTGAAACATTAGAGGTTGTTGTAACGGTGAAGGCGCTGGTGTAGGGGGTCCCCAACATGGACTTTGTGGTACGCGAGACGAGAGCGATTGTAGAGGGGCCGATGAGTATTATTCGGTGAGTGGATGCAATTAAGCTAACTATCATAGTCGCAGAGTTATTGATGCTGCAGCTCGTCTAAGATTCGGGACCTGTGGAAGTGTGAAGAAGGACGTCACTCCAGGCAGCGTTGTCGTGAGTGGCAAGGGTTCCATCATGATAACGCGTAATCCGGATGCATTCTTCCCCGATACCACGGAAGATGACTATTACCGAGTATCTCGGGTGATGCCAGCATCGATTGTGCTCTCGAATGCGGTAGGTAGAATATTTTACTGAAGGTTCGATGGTAGTAACTCTCTGTCTTGTTTTATACGAAGCTTACAGCGGCGATGAAAGAGAAGTTGATAGGCCTGCGTGCAGGGCCAACCATAACCACTTCCAGTGACTGCAATGCAATCGGCGTCTTCGAAGGACTCAACGCCACTGCATGTTCCTTCTACAGCTCTCAAGGTTCGCTTCTGTAAGCATCTCTCTCAACCACCTCGTCTTACAGCTCTGTTGTATCTGTAGGACGCTTGGACTCCGCTTTCGACGACCGCAACGAACAGCTCGTGGAAACCCTCATCAAATTACGCCCCGATCTTCACACAGTCGAAATGGAAACCTTTCACCTGTAAGCATCAATTATTCATGCACAGTGCCTAAATATCTAACTACTCGGTTGTGGTAGATTGGACCTGGCGCAACGCAGTCGCGGATCCATCCAGGCCACAGCAGCAGTGTTGGTTGTAGCCAACCGCATCACAGGCCAAGTCGTCGAGTCTCACGTCCTCAAGGCACTGGAATCCTTCTGGGGCCAAGTCATCCTCGAGACTATCGCTGTCATGCCACTTCAACATAAAATGTAGCCATGATGATGAGCTCTAATGTCAAATTTGATTTGCCAAATTAAATCATTTCGCCTTACGATCCAAAACACTTTAGCCAAGATGAGCGACGACGGCAAGCACAAGCGCTGGTTCCCGCTCGAGTCCAACCCAGATGTCATGAACGCGTATGTGGAGAAGATGGGTTTCCCTACGTCGCAGTTCAGCTTTTGTGATGTGCTGAGCACGGAGGAATGGGCGCTGGGCATGGTGCCGACTCCTGTGGTGGGAGTCATCATGCTTTTTCCGATTAAACCCCACGTACGAAACAGTCGCTGAAACAATTTTACGTTAGCTGAGAAAATGTTTAAACCATTCATGTGAATTTATCGTCTACGGCTGTAGACGGAAGAAGCGGACAAGGAGGAGGCAGCGAGGATTGAGAAGGACGGGCAAACCGTTTCCTCTAACGTCTACTACATGCGTCAGACTGTGGGTACGGATTCAATGTTGGCGGTGAAATGATAAAACGAAAAAATGGTTTTACTCATTAGGTTTGACAGGTAACGCATGTGGCACGGTCGGCATATTGCACGCTATCGGCAACATGCGCCACCTGATCGAGCTGAGTGAGTTTCCACTGGTTGTGGCTGGAAGTACTATGTTTAACACTGTTTTACAGCTCCTGGTAGCTACTTGGACAAGTTTTTCAACAAAACCAAAGCCAAGACGCCGGAAGAGATTGCGCAATATCTCGAACAAGACGACGAGGTGGGCAACTACACGTTGACTGTCTTGTACATGTGCAGGTTGTGACGTTGTGTGAACTTGTGGTGGCAGCTGGAGGAAACGCACAGCAGTGCGGCGGAGGCTGGTCAATCGGAGGTGCGAAGGAATGCTACTCGGTCTTTATTTTGTTCAGTAGATAACTGTGGACGGATTGAACTTTCCACTATGCAGCAACTGGAAAGCGTGGATGATCCGATCAACACTCACTTCGTGTGCTTCAGGTATGATTCCATGGAAATTACGACGCATTTGAGACCACTTGTTGATCTATTACCTTGTTTAGCTGCGTGGATGGCAACTTGTACGAACTTGATGGCCGCAAGAAACGTCCTATCAACCATGGACCCTCGAGCTCGGATACTGTTCTGCAGGTACATTTCACGACATTGTTTCGATGCAAACACCCAGACGCTTAACTAAAAACTACCTCGCATCTAGGATTCCTGCAAGGTCATCAAGAAGTTCATGGCGAGAGATGAAGGCGAGATGCGTTTCACCATCCTTGCGCTGGCGAAAACGTCAACGGACTAACAAGCCTAAGCCAAATGTGATTAGCTACGAAGAGTTACTCGTAGCAGCTGGTTATGTCATCACGAATGATCAACACCTCAGCACAGATCACTACTGCCAAGAAAATATGTGGTCCATGTATCTTTGTTCCAGCTACTGACTGACGACCCTTCATTCTTCTTGTATTGTAGCAATGAGCATTACAGGAACAACCATCATCGTCAATCTCCGCTTCAGTCAGCCAAGTCTGCGCTGGAAGTGCTTCTGTTTGTTGTGGATCTTCAAATCTATCTTAATTATTTCAGGTGATGTGAACTCTATCGACCTATACGTATCCCCGGATGGCAGTGACAGTGGAACTGCGGATGGAAGCTTGACCAAGCCGTTCAAGACACTAGCTCGCGTGCAACAACAAGTTCAGGCCAACAACAAACTGGCTGCAAACAGTTATACACCCATCAATGTTTACCTCCGGGCAGGCAGATACGAGCTGTCGGAAACCCTTGATTTTACCAAAGACGATTCGGGTGCGTCAAGTGACGCGCTGATCACATATCAAGCGTACTGCGATGCTGCTGTGGAGAAAGCCTCGATCTCAACTCGAACTTTTCCGTATCACTCTGGATTGGGTATTCCACCGCGACTGTTTTGGAATGGTGTAGGCGATATCGACAAGTGGAAGGGACCAGTAGACCCATTCGCGCAAATGGGGGTCAACCGTAGTGCTAATTCAAACTTGGTGACTCCAGCACCAGCTCAAGGTCTCGGAACGGACATCGGCCATGTGTGTGTGGACAAAAACAATGGTGTTGGTCACACTTGCTACGCAAAAACAGCCCAATTGCGACGTGTGTGTCTGGTTGCATGGTTACTTGTCAGGATCATATAGCACGAAAGCGATACAGCGAGATCTTCTATGACGAGTTCACGCACTTGTTCGGCAAGGATTTACGCAAAGAAGAAGACTGTGTCGAAATTTGTTCGCTATCGTGCCGTGGATGTGAGAAAGTGGTGATATCTGGATCGAAGCAGCTCGCTGCTGGAACACTCACGTGGACTTTGGATCGATCTATCACTGTGGCTTCTGCTAATGGAGCATTACACGATCTGAACATCTTCGGAACAGATTTGTCTTCTATCCTGCCAGGTATTGCGGCAAGTGTTGTTCCTGCCAAGCCTGAGGATTTTTCTACATTTACCACTCTGTACCTCGACAATGTACTGCTGCCGCGAGCAGGGTTCCCGAATTGTCTGGTGAACTCATCGTTACCTGCGCAAACACTCAACTGTACGTACGAGTCTATAGACATCGTTAACTCGCACATTATCTACAACGCATCCACATTCTCAGATCGTGTATCAACCTGGACAAATGTAGAGGGTATTATGGCAGATCTACGGCCACAGAGTACGCAATCTACAAGTTTGCGCTACTCAATTAATTCTGTTGATAGCTCAAGTGCTACAATAGAGCTCGGTGCCGGTGGGTCCGAACTTTCGTACGACATCTTTATGGATGGTCTTGGCGCTGCGTCAGTAGCTAGCCTTGACCCTACCATTCGAGTGGAAAATGTATTTGAAGAACTCGATTCACCAGGTGAATGGTACTTTGATGCCTCTAGCCGCTGGTTGTATTTGATCCCGCCAAATACAACGACGACAGCCACCTCGCTAGCCAACAGTGTTCTAGAGATTCCGCTGCTTCATCAGTTGCTGCGGGTGAGTGGCTCCCGCGAAAACCAGTACGTCACACCGACAAACGCTCACACTACGTTGAAAGAAACCACCTCAGATATCAAAGTGTCCAATCTACATTTTCGCTATCTCACATTCTCCGGAACGCAGCTTCATCACCTCAACATCTGTAAGTTTTCAAGATCAATTGCTTGTGTAATGTGCAGCGAGCTTACGTACATTGTGTAGATGAGCGTGTTCCTGGATCTTCGTGGCCAATGACCCGTGTGGCCTCGTTCTTTCTTGAGTCGGTAACGAACACTACGATCGAGTTCTGCAACTTTGAGAAGATAGGTGGCAACGCAATTATGGTATCCGGTGAGAACAGCAACGTCCAAATCGTGAACAACAACGTATCGTTCGTGGGCAGCAACGGCATATCAGTGCTTGCGCGACGAGGTTTCCAGCTCAACTCGTTTCGTGAACCTGTTCTAACTCACCTGCTCGTACCACGTGCTGTAAATGTCTCCTTCAACCAAGTTCACCACGTTGGACAGCAAGTAGCTCATTCGGCAGCGATCATGGTGGTAGGCGCAAAACAGACCACAATACACGGTAATCTCGTACTCAATGTCCCCACCACCACCGATACCAGCAATCCTGCCGCATTTCCAGCACTATTCAGCTCATCGGCGTACCACGTGGTCAACGCCAATGGAGCCAACTACGACGATGGGCTTCCGTTGATTCGCCCATTACTAACCTCAATGAGAATGCAATACCCATTACGCAGGCGCCATTGCTGTCATCGCAGTACCATGTGACTGTGCCCTTGCTAGGATTTGACATGAACATTGTGGCGAAGCTCGTGGGAGCCCCTGAGTGCTTCTCTGGTAGTGGTCGAGTTGGATCGCTGTACGGAGAGCCCATGCCGTTCACATACACAAGCTGTTCGGGATGCTGTTCAGTGCACAATAATTATGCTCGCATTCGAGTGACCAGCTCGGGTGTTGCTTGGAATGACGCCACCTCGCGCGAAGTTGTCGTGCGCTCTGGTGAATCGGTTGACATCGCAGCTATGTCATCGGCATATTTCAACTCGGTCGTTGATGTGTATCTAGGTTTCCACATCGTCACGCCTAACCAGATTTTCAATCTACCAACGCAAACTAAATGGCAAATCCGCACCCGAAGCTGTCAATACGCAGAGCAAACGTACCAGGAAACCTGCGGCGGGCCCTGTATCCAGCAAGACGGGTGTGGCAACTCCAACGCTGCTCTGCATTTAGCCCTTGGAAGTTCGCTAGCGTGCAACAGTGGCTACGAATCCGATCCGCCATCGCTGGTATGCACAGGTCCATTCGAGGCTCAACACGACTGCGACGGCACAGGAGTGACAAAGTCGCATATGTATTACAACTGCTCCATCGACTGCTTCGCGGCGACGTGCACCTGAGAACGACAAACAGAACATATAGCACACAATCATGAAAACAAACTCCGTAATTTCCAATTTCAACATGTTCACTTGTTTTCCAGTACGCTGGTGCCACGAGGCAAAGACATACTCGCGCCTTCCGACTGCGTATTTCGGTCTTGGGTTCGGCCAGCGTTCTAAAAGGCCATCGCGGTTCCCTCGACCCATTATCTCTTTTCCCTTTTTGTTTTATCGTTGCTGTTACCACACACAAGCTTGTCCCGCGATTCTTGATTGATTCCTTTCTTCCGGTTGGGCATCAGTAGACCAGCAAGCGTATCCTGTCAGGTAGGTCTTGCCTATCACACATTAGAGAGCGATGACGGCCGACCCACAAAGCTAAATCCGTCAAAGTCATTTGGTCGATCAGTTTTTGCCATCATCACACTAGGTTCGCGATCGCGCGCCGTAATCTCGTTCATGTTGCGAGGAGCGTAGTGCGTGTCCATCTTCCCCACACCGGGGTTAAATGGTGGCTGCATCTTGCGCTCCAGCAACTCCGGCCAGTCAATGCTATCAAAGAATGGATGCGTCAACACTTCGTCAGCACCGCGAGGGCCACTGCCGAGGCGCATCATTGGGTCACGCGTAAGTAACTATTCACCAAATAAACAGCACGTTAGCAATATGCCATATTGGAAACTAAAGTAAAGTGATAACTTACCCCGTTGATGAGGGAAATAGCAGCGTCCGAGAAGCTGGGTGAGAAAGTAACCCAGTCCTGTTTCAAAATGGTCTGAAACATAATGTCGCGGTTTCGGTGATAGTACGGTGGCTTTCCACCGATCATCTCGTACAGCAAAATGCCAAACGACCACCAATCAGCAGCCTTGCCGTATGCTTTGCCCTTCAGCAGCTCAGGTGCAATGTAAGCAGCTGTGCCACAGAAAGTGGTAGCGCCCTTCAAGCCCGAGACACCAACCTTCGACAAACCGAAGTCGGTAATACGCACATGGCCGTCATGATCCATCAGCACATTCTCTAGCTTAGCGTCACGGTAAATGATGTTAGCACTGTGGAGGTGTGCGATGGCTGCGGCAACCTCAGCTGCGTAGAAGCGAGCCCATTCTTCCGGGAATTTACGACGGCGGCGCAGATGCGTAGCCAGAGAGCCACCACTGAGGTAATCCATCACAAGGTACAGCTTCGACTCGCTTTGGAAAGCATAGTGTAGCTTGACCACAAATGGATGCGAAATCTCCGTCAGGATTTTACGTTCTGCCATCGTCGTGTTGACAAGTCCCGATGAAACGACCTGTTGCTTCTTCAACACCTTCATAGCATAGCAATCGCCCAGGTGTGGCGGTGTAACCTTGCGGCACAAGAAGACCTTACCAAAACCACCTTGGCCAACAACCTTCATCAGCTCGAAATCCTTGTCCGAGATTAAGCGTTGTTGCTTATCGCCGCTTGAACCACCGCTGCCAGATCCGGAATTGCGCTTGGGTTTCGGCACAGGCTTCGGGAGATAGTATGTCGCCTTGATCTTCCCGTCATCATCATTACCGCTGCCACTACCATTCGCTTTGTTTCCATTCTTGCTTTCGTCAGCTCCGCCGGAAACATCACTTGACTCGTCAGCATCCGTCTCACCGATCACAATTATGTTTGATTGTCGTCGCGGGCGGCCAATAGGTTTCGTTGCCGTTTTTCGCCTTCTCAGCTCCGCCCGAACGTGCTTGACAACAGCGGTCATACCGGGCTGATTCGGGTTGGCGCCGATGAACGCAAAAGCAGGATCCTCAGCCTTTTCTAGTGTTTTCGGTGTGTTGTCAGCCTCCTGTGACGGCATGAAGCCCAAGGACAGACACACGCAGTTCACACGCGCCTGAGAATCCACGATCTGAGCACCAAGTGGTTCGTACGATGCTTCCCAGTTGATTGATCGGCGACCAAGTAGCTCCAAAATACCAGGAGATTCGTTGTGGTCAATTTCGTGTTTGGATTCAATCAACGCAATACGGTGGATCTTGTCACGGGCGCTCTGCTCGTACGTTTCCAAGATAGACTTCACGAGCGCACCACCCCGTGCGTACGCGATAATAGACACTTGGCCCTTGCACTTCGTGATGAATTGGTCCCATACGAAAAGAATGTGTTCCGTCGGCGTTGATGAGTTCGGGACTGGGACTTCGCGCTCAAACCCTCCAGCCTCGTAAACGACGGCCATATTGGAAAACGGATTGCACACTACAATTCCGTATCCCTCTTCTTGCGCACGGCTGAAGTACGGTGTCATCGACCATTTGTGGTCAATCGTTAGCTTTGTGTTCTCTGGGTCCTGCTTCCAGAGACCAAGGGGTCCCGAGTCCGACAGGAACAGGATTACCTTCTTTGCGGACGTGTAAGCCATCGAACTGTAAAACCGGCAACGCACAGGAGAATCAGCAGACGGTACAAACTGAGGTGTAAAGTTGAGCTCCTTTTCCATGAAGTTGTAGATGTCCTTCTTGTCGGTACGCTCACTCATTCGGATCGATGGGTTCGCAGGGTGTTTCAGTTTTGGAAGCTCGACAGGTTCATCGAAGGCAGAAATGCCGCGAGTATCCAGTTCCAGCGAGTCAGCCGAGCTCTTCCGTTCCCGATTCTCACCTTCATCTCCTGTTGGCTTGTCATCTTCATCATCCGAATCGGAGCCCTTTGGCTTCTCTTCCTTCTTGTACGCATCTGAAGGCGGTTTTGTTGGCAGCTCCGTGTCATCTCCGCTCTCATCATCACTACTCGACTCCATCGCTAGCATTGCAGTTGTTTTGCGACGTCCCATACCAGCCATGAGTAATCCTCCTGATGACCGAGATGAAGTTCGTACAGGTACTGGAGCAGGTTTCGGCTCCGCCTTCGACTCTTCCTCTTCAGAGTCACTGAATGAGGTAAAGCTGTGTCTTTTTGGTTCTGGTGCTACAATGCCGAAGTTAGGTTTCAGTACATCCTTCTTGGCCTTAGGCGGTGTGGGGGGAGCTGCCACAGGTGATGGCATTTCTCGAGAGATGTGAGAGGATGGAGCGGGAGATTCCGCGCCATTGCTAGACTCGTTTTCGCTTAGTCGTCGAACAGGTGAACGAGGGGTCGGCTTCGTACCGTATGAAGAATCCTTGGTGTCGTCCTCATCCGAGTCTGCATACGTAGCCGGCGAAGGTTTTTCGTCGGCTCGCACTTCGCTGAGAGCTTCAGTAATGTCTTGGTCAAACCTAGCAGAAGTATTGTTGGCGTCAGGCTGCTCCAGTGGCTGTTGCGAAGAACCTCTTGTCATCCGGTTCGGGTATGTGCCTTCCTTATCACCAATGTCGACACCATCTGGGGTCTGCATCACAGCTAGCAACAGCGTTCTAGCACCCTCCGATAGCGCTTCAAGTTCATCAAACGGTGTCGTTTCTTCATCTAAGTCATCGCGCCCATCAATTTCGTCATCACCCTCGTCATTAATCGTCTGTGCACGCGAAGCACGCTCTCCAACAGTAGTGCCACGCAAGTTAAAGCCGCAGGCTCCGCAGAATCGGGAACCAGTCAGTACAGCATTACAATTCGGACAACGCTTCTTCTCAACCTCTGGTTCCTCCTCCACCGCATTTAGCTTGTGCAAGGCATTCATCCACTTGTTGCGCTCACGATCGTTATCGGCATACACATAGTACGGAACTTGTTCGCTGGTCATGAACATGAAGCCGAACGGTTCACCATCCCACTTTTGTACATCCTCAACCAACACTTCAGCTAGGGGTTTGCCCTTCGCGTTGTTTGCCATATCATAATCGGAGTAATACGAAATAGTGTTTCCGCGCAAAATGAAGTAGCGCTTCTTCCAACTTTTACGCTTGTGGCCCTGTTTCGTGAGATATCCTGCACATGATACCGGCTCAGGGACGCTGGCTGTGGATCTCTTGACCGTAGCAAGCCACTTCTGTTGCTCGCCGACAGTGTCAGCGATCACGTAAAACACATTTCCTGTGACCGTCATGAACATCAAGCCGTTCGCTTCGCCGTCCCATGGTGCGACCGATCGTATTTCTACCTCTGCCATGGCTGATTCATTGTCTCGATATGCCTGCTGGTCCGCGTAGTGACGCAATGACGTGCCGTTCAACACATAATAGGCCATACGCTGGCTTGGGACGAGATGGCCACGCTTTGTAAGGTATCCTTCACAGCTCACTTCCTCGCTATCTACCATGAAATCCTTCAGTGCACGCAGCCACCTCGACCGCTCCGATTCTGACGAGGCGTAAACATAGTACGGAATCTGCTTCGTGGTGTAGAACATGAACCCGTGCGCTTCGCCCGACCATGTTGCTACCTTCTCAACTGTTACAGCGCCGTATTTCTTACCCTTCTCTTCGCTTGAGTAGTACTCCAGCACGTTACCACGCAGTGTAAAGTAGCGCGTCTTCCAGTTCGTAAACAGGTGTCCTCTCTTGGTGAGATAACCTTCGCACTTAATTTCCGTTGGAGTTCCTTCAGGGACCGTCATGCGTGACTCTTTCTCGCCACGCGTGAGCATGAACGTCTCCCGACTGAATATACTGCGTCTTGAGACAGAGCGACGATTGCCTGCGTTGTTCACTGGTGCCGTCTGACTAAAGTCGGTGCCTCCATATGCAGTGCTGGCAGCAGGGTTGAAGCTGCTACCACCCACATAAGGTGATGCTGTGTTGGCGAACTGCTGGTTGGCACCAAAGGGCGATGAGTTGGGGCCGAGCGAGTGACCCAAGTGGCCGCTACTCTCGACATTCTGATCGTGCATGGCGTCTAGATTGGGATTTGACACAGGGCGAGGCATTCCGCTGCCGCTTTGAGGAGCCGCTGGGATCTGAGGCGGGTACTGTGGGGGCGGTGGGGGTGGCGCCCGGTTGAAGATGCTGCCACGCGACGAGGTGCGCGGCAGGCGGTTCTGGTCACTGCTCTGCGTAGTGCGCAACGGTGGCGGGTTCATCTCCGTCGACGCTGAGGATGACGAGCGACGGATGGACTCGCGCAGCGCGTATGAAGTAGGCGACGTGACCAGGATGTCGTCTTCGCCATACTGTTGGTAGTTCTGCGAAGACTGGTCGGTGCTCATTGCAGCATCGATCGTGGCACGAGACGAAGTTCCTGTTGCACATGAGTATACAAATATCAAAATAGTTAGTGGTGCCGTCGAGTGCGGAATTAGGAATGATGGTCAGCTTTCGATTCCGCGCTCGCATTGAAGAGACAATCACTCTCACATCACAATGGAAGATGAAAGGGGAAAACGATGGAGCGACTCAAGCCTCCGTCACGGTTTAACCCTATAGAGTATGATCGTCTCTCCTTCCGGTGGTGAAAGGTGCGATCGAAGAGAACAGGGAGCATTGTCCATAAGGACGACTGGATGAATACCTGCTGCTTCTGCTGGGGTCGTTCCTTGCTGCGGTGGTCTAGTGCGAGCCTCCGTCTGTCCGTCGAGCCGCGTGTATCCGCCTGGGGGAATAAATGAGTGTCGCCTGCTTCCTCCTTTCTCTGCTTGCGTGGCCTCACTCGGCTTCTCGTTGTTTGTCCGTGAAAAATCCTCCCTCAACAAGTTGCTCTAATGTTGCGCGATGATCGACGACATTACCGCAACTTTATATCAACGTCAGATCGGTGACTTATCACATGGACACTGTCATTCGCTGGAAGTTCAGGAACGCTGTGGAGGGGGAAATAATTCACTTTGCCTGGTAACTGGTATATTCAACGACGAATATTACGACCACAGTCGCTCCTTAAGAGCGAATCGCTGAGCGACAGCCGTGGGCATGAAAGAGCAAGTACAAGAGGTCCACCAAAATGTCATTTGGCACCACACAACAAGCAGACTTTTCACAAAGATCGTAGCATGACATGCACAGGGAGCAGTTTGTCATATATCGGTATGGCCGGTGGACTTAGTACCTTAGGTCGTTCGACGTTGACGTTGAGATTTACGTCAATGCTGGAGCCAAGCTGTGGAATGATGCTCACCAGACCACCTCGACTATACAGCTCGTTTGGATGATTCTTGTCGGGGGAGCCAATATCGGGGCAAATACAAAACTTTGCCTGCTTCGGCGTATCGCGTGGGTGAGTTGAAGCACGGATAAGACGGGCACGCAATATAGGAGCTCGAGTTCCTGAGCGCTCGACGTCTAGCCACGTGCACGTTGAGGAAAGGAAGATAGAATCCCTGTAACATGGCTTCATTTTACCCCAGCTCGAACGATTCGACTGCGCCTAGATGCTATGCCACTCCTTGCGATCGCATCGATATCCTCTTGAATTATCCCATTCGGTTTTCAAGCATGTAACCTACGTTTCGTTTGACGAGCTCATTTTGACGATTACTTGCTGCAATGGGACGTTAGTGATACCTGCGATGCAAACTGCATTAAATGAAACAGCACAAGAATGCAAAACCCAGAGCATGTATTTGTGTGCATGCGTGGAACCAAGTATTGGTTAAATAACAGCGATAGCGAGGGTGGAGAGTGGTTTTGGATAGATATGGTACACTTTGTCCCAGGAGCGAAGAAGATGGGACTTCGTCTACGGAGTAGCTTGAAGGCAATGATACCCTGATCGTAGCTGTCAGCGTCGATATGCGAGCTGTTTGTAGTCTGCAGCTGTGCCAAAATATATCGCCCGATCAAGCTGTCTTGCCCGCATTGCCGTTCAGACTATCGGTGATGAAGCTACTGGGTGGCAAGTTGGGCACGGCGGTGCTAGTAGCGCGATAGCCATCGAGCTTGCCTGGCATGAGAAAGCGAATGGGTGGTAATCGTGTGGTTCCTGTGGGTGGTGGTGGTGGTAGTCCTAGTCCGTTGGGTGCACTTCCTGCAGTATATTGCACGTTCCTAAAAGCGTCCGACGCGTTCTGGTCATAACCAAATCGATTCAGGGGTGAGACTGAGGATCCGCTCGGGAAGGCAGCCTCCAGCGACGTGATAGAGTGAAGACTATGCCGACGCGCGCTGTCACTGCCGACACCGATACTTCCTAGCTTGGCGCGCCGCGCGACGCTGACCATGCGATGTTTGCGGTCGCTCTTGCGCTGGTGCTCATTTTGGCGATCCCGGTGGAAATGGCATAGGGTATGCAGCTGCCCGTTTCGCTTGGTGGCACGCGGGTTGGAGCACTTGCCGGACTTGTATTTGCACAGTAGCTGCTGCTGCTCACCGCGCGGAGAGCTGAGCGTGGCGAAGCCTGCGTCGTCTTGGCTGTTCATGAGCTGGTGGCTGCGTTTAAGGCGGCGCTGGCGGTATAGCTCGTTGCCTCGGTCGGCGCTGTCCGGCTGCAGTCCCGTGTCTAGTTGCTCTCGATCCGACGAGTTGTGCATACACGCGGACGAGCTATGAATATGGTTCTTCGCTGCTGCTGTTACTAAGTGGAGTGAGATCGGTAATAGATCAGAGCGTTCGGAAGCGGAAGTGGGCGGAGCTTGCTGGCGCGGGGCAAGAAAGCGAAGTGAGCGTCGGTGCCGGACTGCGACTGTGGCCGCGCTCTCCAACCACCGAGCGAAGTAGCAAGTGCGTTGCAGCAAGTGGCAAGTGGCATGCTCCAGTGTGGCTGGTGCGGGTTCTGGCTGGGGTGGGGTTGCCAGCTGAACGCTGGGATTTTGGTGCAGAGACTGAGCGGTCTCGAAAAGCTTGGAAAGCAACGGAAAATGTCGGGTAACCGTCGATAAGTAAGTGCACGGCAACTTGACCTTGCCATTAAGTCGCCGGCGCTAGCCCTTCTCTCTCTATACCGGCGGTCTTCGCGTCTCGCGCGCGAAAGCTTCCCTGCGTCTCGGAGAAAAGTTCTAGCGCGTAGTGATGCCATCTCTGCCGAGATCTGGACATTGCCGTACGAGTCCAAGGTGACCGCGGCTGCAGTTGCCAAAAGACTCTAGGCAAGCATCTAAGACGACGCTGAACGCCGTCACTGATTTCTTCTGTGTTCCTTTGGCTATGCTGCAATCGGAGCCACCTGCAGGTCGAGGTGGCTACGACCAACGCCGGCGCAATGAAAAGCTGCTACAACGTTGAAAACCCAAGTCCGGACAAGTGCAGCTTCATGCACTTGCAGCAAACGTCGCGAGCCGTTGGCCTGCACTTGGAAATTCGTCTCCAAAAGGAGTGGGATATTTTGCTGGCTCCATCTTCAAAGCTCAAGTGCACAGATCCAGCGTCTTATTCACGCCCGCAATCAGTGGAACGTTGTGTTGTTTGTTTTCGGTTTCGTTCGCGCCCGAGCAAACGACAGACGGTGCTGGTTGCTGGCAATCGTAAGTCGCTCTACCCGTCCATGGATCTCGCTGCTCCACACACTGCTGGCGGCAAGCAGCGACGGTTTTCCCATCGCTCATCGTGTGTTCGAACGCCCGCAGGTACTTGTCTGCTTTCTGCTGCAGCAAGCACTGCACAGCAACAGGGATGACTTGACGGGCGTTCACTGGCCTCATCCGCCGCTTTCCGGTCGTGACTCACGTGAGGACCCTCGGAGGCATGTTGAGACCGACCTGGCTGCCGCAAATCGAGCTCAGACAGTCCGAACCGCGGTATGATTTGTGTTCACTGCCAACGTGGCGCGCGTACATCACCATTTGGCGCCTGGACTCCATGGTGAGCGTCTCAAGCAATAGCAAAGTTTTGGCTGGATTTGGTCTATTTTGCGGCGCTTTGTCTCATTCCACGAGATAACACCTTGCCCCAACAGCAGTGACTTGACCTCCATGCACAGCGTCTCAACGAAATGCTGGAAGGAGAAAGTCTCAAGAACGTTATCGTCAACAATCCCTTGTTGCTTAGTCTTGATAGTCGAGACTGTGCTACAGACTGTCGAGATGCTCAATGCAGTGGACATTCATCACCTACAACGCTAGACAGTTGCGAGCAAATCCAGTGCATTGAAAAGTGAGAATACACCGTGCTCGTGCAATTAGCCCAGTCAGTGCTGACCCGGTGGGATGACAACCGAAGTCGATCGTGTGCAGCTGGCGGTTGAGACCAGTTATAGCGAGCAAAACTCCGCAGTTACATCCTCGAAAAGATCGGGAGCCTTGGGACGTTGCTGGGCCGTTGAGAGATGTACTCGAGATCGTAACCGCGGCTGTAGTTGCCGTAAAACGGTCTCCCACTGTGCCACGAAGCGATTGCTGGAGTGTTTGTGGGAATATGAAGTGTGGAGACACCGCAACAGTACAATTTGAGGCGTGAGGTCCTGATTTCCATCCAAATGTGCTGCTCAGGCTTAGTGCAGCATTGGATGTTCCAGAATTTCCAACTGCGGACGCCACTTCTAGTCAAGCGTCTGCTATGCAAGGTTTCGAACGGATGAATGATTGACGACACCCCTGTGCTAACGTGCGCCATGGTCACGCCAGCGTGTCCTGCCATGTCTGCCAAGGGCGCCAAGTTGGAATGCAAGTTGCATGACGGCTGTCAGCTGTAACGGACCTGCCCTTCCTGCTTTGCCGCTGCCCCGTCACGTTGTTGCCGTCCAGATCTAGGGACATACGCCAGCAACTTCAGTCGGGACTGACTGAACGGTATTGACACTCCGCTTCCCTGCGAACGGCTACGAACTGTGTTTCGTGGATAAGATTTGACCAAACGTGTGGTCTCGTGCGGGAAGCTTGGAGTTGTGGATCTAACCATGTCGGTTGAATCGCGGGACGCCAGTGCTGCCACGCCATATACCTTCAGACCAGCAAGAACAGCTCTTCCTGGGCACGACTGCGTTGGACAGTTTTCGAGTTGACTGTCGCCTACGGCGCTGGTCTCAACTCATCGCCCTGTAAAGCACGTTTTCTTTGCCCAAACATCACTAGCAGCAGAATCCAGCGCAAGACAGGAAGTGATCGAGCTGCTCAGTAAGATACATCAGCCACGTCTCCTATTGTCTGCGTCATTTAAGCGCTACCAGTCACAGAGCACGAAAGACTGCCAAGTGTCCATGCACGTGTTTGTCGATCACATCTGAAAGATCTCCTGCTTGGTTGTTTACCATATTGTAATCTTCAGCCAGTTCTAATGCTACCATTATGATGGACTTCGAGTAGAAGGCAAATCCCAAGCTCTTCGTGACGCGCTGCTCTAGCGCCAAACAGCGGAAAATGACGTCGGTTGAAACTTCAACGATTGTTTGACATGCTAACTTGTCATTGGTCAAAATCGATTATTGATCGCTTTTCAGAGGGTTCCCCCGTCATACATAATTCCAGTCAGTTTCCAAGATGCTGGTCGAGACATTGCAGCGCGCAGTGCCGCGCTCGCTGTCGCTCATGACGTTCAACCTGCTGGCGCCGTGCTACTTCCGACACGGCGGACGCGTGGAGAGCGACGACCCCACAGCATTCCTAGCACGCGCACAGGCCGCAATCCACGCCATCAAGCGCGAGCAGTGCGACGTCGTGTGTCTACAGGAATTCTGGTTCAACCGCGAGTATCAACGCGCCTTCCGCAGCGCCTTCCGCCCCACACATTACCTCCACACAGCCAAGCGACCAGGCGACAAGGAGGACGGACTGGCCGTGTTCGTGGACAAACGCAAGCTGGAGCTGCACTACGTGGAGAACGTGGACCTCGTAGAGGAGGCAGGTGACCGGGTGGCACTACTGATGCACGTGGCCACCAAGTGGAATCGAGGTAGTGCGTCCCTCCCCCAACGGTCCTTTATTGTGGTCAACTCGCACTTGACGTTCCCACACAATCAGATGTATGCTAGTCTCCGTCTCAACCAGATCGACCGTGTCCTCACGGCTGTACGCAAGTACGTGGCTCGTCAGGAGCTGTATGACGTGCCTGTGCTGCTTTGTGGAGACTTTAACGACTACAATGACCCAGTGTATAGACTGGTGACAAAACATGGCTTTAGCAGTATGTTTGCGCGTTTGCACGGACGAGAAGCCAGGATCACACACTGCAACCATAACAATAGAGAGGTGGGGGTGGACTTTATCTTTGGCGCCAGGTTGGAGGACTCATTGGACGTCAGCAACGTGCCCAAGGCAATACCAAGAACTCCAGAACTGACAATTAAACCTTGTCAGTCCAGACTCCAGCTCAAACCTGTTGGCTGCCACCTCGTACCTCGTCGGCTGCCAGATGTGGTGAGGTTGAAGCGTCCGCAGTTCGGCCACGACTGGAATAATATCCAGTCTCCATTGCTGCTGAGTGATGAGGAGGCGCTTGTGGACTACTGGCGCATGGTCTCGGATCATCGACCGCTTGTGGCCAACTTTCATATGGTAGACGGCGTTAGCTGTGGTGAGAGGACGTTGATCCCGTCACTAGAAGATGTTAGAGTGTTAACCGCCAAGATGAAGGCGAGACTGGAGAACACAATCCCGTTGGATGAAGCGACCGACGGCCTCACTCCCTAAAGGCACACACTGTCGTGTTTGCTGGTAAGTTAATCAACAAATAAGCGTTTGTCTATTCCTCACGTTGCTAGCTTTGATTAGCGTATGGATCCAGAGCCTGTCGGTACGAAGTGACGTGGTGCAGTGCGCGGAGCAGCTCCTGCTGGGCTTCCTCGGCTTCCTGGATAGCTAACGCCAAGTATTGCTGCTTCCAATGCTGAAAGCCCGAGCGCTGTAACATCAATGCCAGTCTGTCGACGAAGGCACGCGCATTAGCGACGTGCATTGGCGTCAAGAAGCGGTGCTTGGACCGAACAATGACACCACTCGCAAATCGGTTAAAAGCTGTTTGAAGCATTCTGCGCTGTGCACTGCGAACCGTTGAGTTCACCAATCGCCAGGCACTACGCTGCTTAAACCGGAAAAGTTGATGTTCTGCAAGAAGTACATCGATCAGAAGTGCGCGCGCAATATGTGCTGACACATCTATCCATGGTGTGAACTGCCTCGAGGCAACTTGCAGCTGAGTCAGTGCTCGAGAGCCTGCATGTGATCGAGCAAACCATACCCACACCGCGAACTTTGTGAGCGTCATGTAGTGGCGACGCAAATGTCTGTTCATCCGGTATAGGAACGTCAATCGTGCCTGGATCAAAATGGTCCTGCGTTTCCAACATTTTAAATGGCGATGAAGAAGGTATCGGCGCCTTGCAACATCAAGTGCTCGAGAGAGCCATTCTCGGCGCTCGTAGTCGCTACAAGCGTACATTCTCCAGTTGCTGAATGTACGTAGCAAGAGTTGTGAGCTCGTATGATATTCTGCAGCTTTTTCACGTTCAAGGTCTACTAACACAAGCTTTGTGTGTAGTTCTGCTGCATCTTCTTCGATTGCGAAAATCCTCCATCGATTCCATCCATAAGTCATGCGTCGGTGCTGCCACATGCGACGGATTACCACAAGGGTACGAATTGCATTATGCTTGGTGGTCCCAGAGCATACATGCACGCGCCGCCATTGCCAATATGCCTGCAGTATCGTTTTGAGTTTATTTCTTGCCTGTAGAATGGTGACTGCATGATGCTGTTGCACTCGCACGACAAGAATTGACTTCCAATTCGCCCAAGAATACCGAACAAGACGGAGCTCACGTCTACGTTTAGCCACTGCAAGGTGTCGTTTAATACCCTGATGTGCTCGAACAATCGTTTTCCAAGAGAGAAACGTTTGTCGCATCAGCCACTGCAGTGCATAGGCATGAACCACGCGAGTAGCCCAATCAATCACGTCCAGCTGCCCCCATTTTAGTTGTTCTGCTGTTCGTTGTTGTAAAGTCGAAGAGTGCCAGCGTTGCAACGCAAGTTGCCGATATCGTAGGGCAAGTACTATTATGCGCGTTTCCAGAACACGCATTTGCAGGAATTTGTGGTACCAGACCTGGAACGCGTTTGCAACGCGCGATTTGAGTCTACGCTCTACTACGCGATGAATCGTCATAGCTGCAGAGCTTACTAACCGCTGACGGAGTGAATTGTTTTGCTGTCCGAGTTGTGTAGCTCGAAGTAGTACACGTTCGTGTTTATCCTCCAGAGTGTTCATCACTTTATCTCGTTCAGTCACTGCGGACTCCCATCGAGCTACACGTTGGGCATCAAGCAAAGCATTTGCGTGTCTTGTATGGGCCTTCCAGCGGCCCCAGGCGCCTTGGAGTGAGTGTCGAAGAGCGCATATGACTAATCTGTCATAGATTAAGCGTTTTACTTCTAGCAAATGTTGCGTGGTGTATACCCAGGAGTTCCAAATGCTTCGTTGGCGGCGAGATTGCCAAGCTTCCTGACGTCTGTGGATTTTCTGACGCACAATGTTGTTTCGCCGCGTGGTTAGCTGCCATTCAACTAAGTAGCAACGTTTCATCCGCTTCTGAGATCGCACATGAGCCATTCTAATCACCAGCTTCGTCTTCACTTTCGACTTGATGTAGAGAAGCCAATGGTGAAAGCAACGGTCGCGAAGTGCGGTACTGGATTTACGTTGCATGATGAGTGCTATAGCACGCATCATTTGGTCTTGACGTTCTCGCTGCCGCGCATTGTGGACCGAGAAGGCACATGCCGCAATAAAAGACTGACGTCGAATACATTCATGATGATGCAGTCGGAGAGCTGAAAATCCTCGCCTCCACTGTCCCAAGTTGTGTATCCTCATCAGACAAACCAAGCTCTTGTCTACATCGTGCATCCAGCTATTCCAATTATCCCATCGATAAAAACCGTTCGCAAGAAGAGTGTTTTGCGTATTCTTCAAGACTTTTTGAAGAAGTCGAGCTCGGCGTTTTGACAAACTAATCACGTCATACCATGCAAACCACACGCTTTGAAGAAGATGTTGTGTGCGGCGGTGTGACAGAGCTGTCCATTGCCTAACTACATATCGCCGATGTTGTTCGACGTGCACTTTCCAACGAATGAAGTGGGTTTCAAGACATGGCTTCTGCCAAGACAAGAACTTCACAATTGCAATACGCTTTGCGATTGTCTCTCTCTGATGTGACAGAGCTCGCTTGGTCTGTTCTAGCTGCAGCCGATGTGCTATCTCCAGAGTCCACCTTCTCCAACAGGCCAGTGCCAAATGCACTTCTCGGGTTTGCTGGCGCTTCATGATCCGATACAAGAATTTTTGGAGGCAACTCTGTCGTTCAATTACCTTTCGCCACCTCTGGAAATGATACGCAGTGGTAGCTTCAATTTGCCTCCACAGAATAATACGCAAGTTTTGTCGAAGGCTCGTAGTGCAGGAAACTTGGTGCTTCCATGCTACAAGAACCAGCTTCACAAATTGTTTCCTGTGATGGCGCCTCGCCATCGTCTCTTTGAACGCTAGCATCGATTGAGTTATCGATGTTGTGGCCTCAGCCAATGCAATATGTTTTGACAACAAGCTGTCTGTTCGCTTCCATTGATTCCAAGCGTGCCGCAAACAAATTTTACGCCACATAACTCCAGCCAATCGAGCTCCGGTCGACCTCAGATCGTACTGGTGGTTCATCTTCAGCAGTTTACGCCACGCAGCAGCTTTCAGTCGTTGGCGGATGATGGTCATCAGGTGTATAACACACCGCCGCGTCCTTGTGTAAAATGTCCATACGATCCACGAATTCTGAAGGAATCGATGCTGGTGTTTCAACAAGACATTTTGCAAGCTTTTACAAGCTTTTTTCTTATATACCGTGATGAATCTCCATGAAGTGAATACCTTCCGTCGTTCTCGTTCAGTTTGAATTTCATTTGCGAGAACCATCACTCGGATCTCCGAGCGACGGAATAGCTCTGTGCTAATCCGATCTCGCTCGTACAGAGTTTTCGCGTATGCCTGACGTTCCCAATGCCTGAATGCTTGACGCTTAAGTGATTTTTGAATCTTGCTCAGTAAACATTGGAGCATGCGGTGTTGTTTAGTTAACGAACAGCACGTGATTGTTCTTTGCCATTGGCGCAAAGTGCCTTGCAGTGCCATGTATCGTCGTTTCTCCATGAAGAGGTCTCGACGGTGTTGCAGCTGCTTGGTTTCATTGCTAAGTAATCGCCATATTTGAAATTTGCGACGCAAAATGTTGGTTCTACTCATTGACTGAATCACGCTGTCAACTTGTTGCTGGGCTTTAATAGATGAGGTTTCCAGCTTTATGATCGCAGACCATAGAGACGCTCGTATCCAGTCGTGCCACTTGCTTTGAAGGAGACGAGCGTTTTGTCTTCGGCATATTCGACGCAGTATTGCACGTCGTCGAGTCATTAGCGCAGAATGCTGGTGCCAAATCTGCATGAATTTTTTTCGTCGTGCACGACTGGTATTTCGTCTGAAAGCACAAACAGCCAGCTTCTCTATCGACTGGCTCCGTCTCCAGTTTGTTTTCCACGACTCAAATGTTGTAAACATCACTGTTCGATGGAGAGCTCTCCTAACTCCTGAAAACGCTTTCTGATGTTGTTGGCATTGCTTGTGCAATCGAAATGTAACGAATCCAATCCATCGACGCCACAGTCGCAGTATTAGTTCATGTTGAGCGGCTTCTCTCCTCATACACACCTTCGCATAGTGATTGTGCTTCAACTTCCAAGATTGAAATGCGCGACGTTGACATCTCTCATTTGATCGCCGCATAAACCTCCCAAGCCACTGTACTCGTTGGCACCTGAGGTAGTACCAGTGACACCAAGCACGGAAACAAGCACGTTGATGATGATTCGCTAACCGGAGTCGCAGCCTAACATGCGTGTATCGTTTCCACGTATCGAAAGAACCAACTACAACGCGATGGCGTCGAGCCGTCTGGTATGTGTTCAACTGACTGCATCGTGCTGTCTTGTCATCGTTGAGGTAAATCCACTTCTGAACGGCACCTCGAAGGTCTTTAACATATCTACGAGCTAGCAGTCTCCTCAGAGCGCGCCGCTGGAGACCATTTGCTGCTGCACGTGTACACCAGCTTCGAAGCATTTTCCGTTGAAGATTCTCTTGTTTCTTGTCCGCCATGAAGATAGCGCACGTGATCCTGTACTTCAAGGCGATTTTTCTACTGCGCCTAATGGTTTCGTGACAGGCAGCCTGGATGGCCTCCACTTGTTGAGAAAGCTGCCACATCGCTACGTGAGCTGTTGCCTTGTGTTCCTCAATCACCGATCGGATTCGCAGAGAAAGCCATCCTTTCAGCAACCAGGCTCGTCGTAATTTTGACATCAATGCGTGGAGCCGGAGTCGCTGCTGTCGTCTACGATGAAGCATCCAAACCAACAGTCTAAAGTAAGTAGCTTTGATTGATCGAGTACGACGAGCATTCCATACCGCTACGTTAGTTTTGGTGAGTCGTAAACGGCTTGTTTCACGCTTCCATGACGTAAAGACTCTACGCATCATTCGCTGGTGATGCTGGAGTCTCTGGAATCGAAGTGCAATGACGTTTTTTTACGACTCCAGATCACCTCGTACCTTAGCGCCATCAGTATCCGCTGTGTTACCTCTCGTCGTTTGAAGTCTTCAAGTCGCTGTGCCTGTAATTCCGTGAACCGCTGCTGTCTATGTTGCTCTCGGATGTAAGCAGTATGCAGTTCACCTGCGACAGAAGATTGAACGTCAGCACGAAGCTTCCTCTCCTCCTCCATCGCAGTATGTGCTGTTCTAAGGACTTCAGCCCACTCGTGAGCTGATGCCTCGGCGCACCGCATTCGGAAACGCATGAATCCAAGCTGCTGATATCGTTGTCTCCTCCTCGCAAGAATTCGACGCAGTAAAAGTTTCTGTTGTCGTAGAATTCGTGTACACGACGTCCAAGCTACGAAAACCAAGCGCAGCAACCGTTCCAGAGCAATTTTTATGAACTCTCGATGTCTTCTTTTCTCTCGGAGGACGCTTTCCCAGTTCCTCCACACCTTCCACAGTAGCAGAAATTGTCGCGAATTGTCAACCCTGACACTAGTCGATATGGTACGAGGAATGTGGGCTGGTTGGCCGATGTGAAGTTGTGCCGGAGATAGGGGATAGACTTTGGCGCTCTCCTTGTTACACCTCGCAGCAATCCCATACTCCTGCAAATAGCAAAAGTGCTTCCACCGTTCAAGACCGTGATGCAAAATTCTCCAACGGAATCGAGAATGCAGCCTCAAAAGTGACTCACGACGTCGACTTTGTAGCTGAACTGCTTGTTGTAGTACATGAAAGGCGCCACGTCGTTGTCTGTCGCGAATTCTACGGGTTATTGAACGTAGAGCCAAGTCGAGATATCGCAGACGCTGCTGTTTGTTTTCTAGGTGCAAAGTTTTGAGCTCTGCTCTCCTCTTGACGTCTTGATCATGAGAACGCAGCACAGCTTGGTCTGCAACTCCTTTGTTTATCTCTACGATCGTCAGCAGATCCTTTACTTTGGCTTTGCTTGCTTCTAGCTCTGCAGCTTGAGTATCCGACGTTTGCAGTGCACGGGAAAGTTGCCATTTGAGTCTACGCCGTTCCTGTTCGAGCTCACGAAGGACAGATTCTTTCACAAACACGCATGCTTCCCCTCCATCGTGGGCCATTCGTCCTACTGCTGTCTACATGCAGTGCACGTGCTAATAGAAGAAGTCGAAACGAATGAACTGTGACTCGTCGTCGGGAATCCATGAAACTAAAACTACTAGGAAGACATGCTTGATTAGCAAAGGTGACTGCATTACTACAGTTTGGTGCTGTCAATGGGGACATCCAGAAACACTGGGTGATTGCTGGCTAGTGCCATGCAGAAACAGCCATTTGACGGTTTGTTCTGATGAACGCCGTTCATCCGTTCCACACATGGTCATCATCCAAGTCTTTCAAGATTATATGATATAGGATGCGCGCTTTGACGCGAGCTGTTCTAGCCTCCTCATGAACCATTACTACATTGCACAACACAGAGATAGAAGTCTATCAGTTCATGTTAGCACAACGAGCCATTGAGGTTCCTGTGAAATCCTGCAAATGCATCGTTATCGTCCTCATCTTCACAAGCTGATTACGACTAACCTCAACGGATTTTGCTGACTGAACTGGGGCACTGTCCTCTTGACGTTGAAACTTTGTCCCAGGATACCCACACAAGATCAATTTTGCACAGCCTCAAGAGAAAGACCGTCCAAGACTTACAGTATCATTTGACACTGTTACTAGTTTTAAAATTCCCTGAATTGGTTAGTGATGCAGTCTCGAACTCTGCTATTTATCATCGCTTCAAGCCCCTCCATCTTTTATCGTTCTTACTTGAACGTTTCATGGATGAGTGGGGCCTCATAAGAACGTGAGACGAGCTGGTGGTTTGAGGATGAAAGACGTCCCCTAGCTTCTGATCAATTTGGCAGTCGAAGGTACTGCCACACTTGAAACCACAGCGACATCGATCAGGCAGAGGAACCGCATCTCTCCTCGTCTTTTCGGTCGTTCGCAATGGGGACTTGTGCATCACGCAACGGACCATCGGCACCGGAGGTCGATTCGAAGGCAAAGGCACCCAAGAAGTTCGCGTACTCGGATGTTCGACTCATGAAGAAGTTCTTGCCGTCTTTCATCTACTATGAGAAATCGACAGAGGAGCACCGCCGCATTGCAGCTCAACACTGGGACAAAGTGTTCAAGGATGCGCCACCACAACGTTCGTCGTCGGTAGTGGCGTCAACTCCTACACACCAGAAAGAGGCAAAGCACATTACCAAGGCTCAGAACAACAAGATCACGGAGCTCTATGATGTTTTCTACGCCTACCTCGAGGAGCACGGGGGAGACTTGAAGCATGTCTTCCGGTCGTCAATGCACGTTCGAGGTCGTGTCCTCGTACACATCAGTGCTGGTATGCGGACGATGTTGGCGTCCGAGAACATTGCTGACAAAATTCTGGCGCTGACTAAGACACATCGCAGATTTGGTGTGAAGCTCGAGCACTTTGATTGTGTAGGTCGAGCTTTGCTACACGCGATGGAACGTACTTCAGGTGAGAACTGGAGCTCAGAAATCGACGATGCCTGGAGACGAATATATTCACACTCGAGTGTGATCCTCATCCGGACACAGACGAAAACCGATAAACAAGCCAACAAGGATACCAAGCGTGCAGCCAAGGAAAAGGAGAAGTTCGCGATGGTAGGCGTCGGTCCATCCTCGAATCTGGTGGTAACCAAGACAGGCCGCATAAACTTCTACAAGTTCATGTCCTCGTTTGGCAGCAAAAGGGAGGGCACCAGTAAAAGCAGCGCCAAGGTGACGGGGACTGGGAGTGAGAGGGAAAATGGGCCAAGAAAGCCTTAGGTTTTTAACCTCTTGTTCAACAGTTGTTGTCTCCCCGGTGTTGTCACCTATGGAGTTAGAAGTTTTAAGCAGTGCGCGAATCAATTATGAGATGCAAATACACACGTAATGCATACACCTTGATATTGCGAACGCTGGGCGACTGAAAGTTGAGATTAATACTTTAGTCGGACGAGTTGCCGCTGCGTCTTCGAAAGCTCCCGCGTGGGCTCGGGCGAACAGGTTTTCCCAGTGCGAAGTCGTCTCCACGGAAAGAAGACAACGATTTTAAGGGTCGAATTGATGAGCTCACAACTCTGCTTTCCTTGTCACCATCATCGTACTCGATAGCGTAAGTTCCATCAGCGTTGACCCGTGATATAGTTCCCTTGAAATACTTATCTTTCCCCATGTATAACGCCTCGACACGTGTTCCAACCCGGTAAGCTTGGATTAGGTCAGCACTCCCCGTCTTCGATTCACCATTCGTTGCAGATTTGGAAGAAAATCTATCCTTCTCAACTGCGTTCTGGAAAGTAGCTGTTCCATTCATCAAACGAACCAGCTCTGCCGCTACACCCGTCTCCTTCTCGCCGTCATCGTAGTCGATGTCGTACGTGCCGTTCAGGCGGCAGCGAGAGATCACACCCGGGTAGAATCTACTCTTGCCCTTGTACTGAGCCTCCACCTTGTCGCCCTCCTTGAACTTCTTCTGCTTCGGGTCGTCGTCGCTGTCGCCGCCACTCTTCTTGCCCACCAACCGGATCAGCTCGGCCGCTACACCCGTCTCCTTCTCGCCGTCATCGTAGTCGATGTCGTACGTGCCGTTCAGGCGGCAGCGAGAGATCACACCCGGGTAGAATCTACTCTTGCCCTTGTACTGAGCCTCCACCTTGTCGCCCTCCTTGAACTTCTTCTGCTTCGGGTCGTCGTCGCTGTCGCCGCCACTCTTCTTGCCCACCAACCGGATCAGCTCGGCCGCTACACCCGTCTCCTTCTCGCCGTCATCGTAGTCGATGTCGTACGTGCCGTTCAGGCGGCAGCGAGAGATCACACCCGGGTAGAATCTACTCTTGCCCTTGTACTGAGCCTCCACCTTGTCGCCCTCCTTGAACTTCTTCTGCTTCGGGTCGTCGTCGCTGTCGCCGCCACTCTTCTTGCCCACCAACCGGATCAGCTCGGCCGCTACACCCGTCTCCTTCTCGCCGTCATCGTAGTCGATGTCGTACGTGCCGTTCAGGCGGCAGCGAGAGATCACACCCGGGTAGAATCTACTCTTGCCCTTGTACTGAGCCTCCACCTTGTCGCCCTCCTTGAACTTCTTCTGCTTCGGGTCGTCGTCGCTGTCGCCGCCACTCTTCTTGCCCACCAACCGGATCAGCTCGGCCGCTACACCCGTCTCCTTCTCGCCGTCATCGTAGTCGATGTCGTACGTGCCGTTCAGGCGGCAGCGAGAGATCACACCCGGGTAGAATCTACTCTTGCCCTTGTACTGAGCCTCCACCTTGTCGCCCTCCTTGAACTTCTTCTGCTTCGGGTCGTCGTCGCTGTCGCCGCCACTCTTCTTGCCCACCAACCGGATCAGCTCGGCCGCTACACCCGTCTCCTTCTCGCCGTCATCGTAGTCGATGTCGTACGTGCCGTTCAGGCGGCAGCGAGAGATCACACCCGGGTAGAATCTACTCTTGCCCTTGTACTGAGCCTCCACCTTGTCGCCCTCCTTGAACTTCTTCTGCTTCGGGTCGTCGTCGCTGTCGCCGCCACTCTTCTTGCCCACCAACCGGATCAGCTCGGCCGCTACACCCGTCTCCTTCTCGCCGTCATCGTAGTCGATGTCGTACGTGCCGTTCAGGCGGCAGCGAGAGATCACACCCGGGTAGAATCTACTCTTGCCCTTGTACTGAGCCTCCACCTTGTCGCCCTCCTTGAACTTCTTCTGCTTCGGGTCGTCGTCGCTGTCGCCGCCACTCTTCTTGCCCACCAACCGGATCAGCTCGGCCGCTACACCCGTCTCCTTCTCGCCGTCATCGTAGTCGATGTCGTACGTGCCGTTCAGGCGGCAGCGAGAGATCACACCCGGGTAGAATCTACTCTTGCCCTTGTACTGAGCCTCCACCTTGTCGCCCTCCTTGAACTTCTTCTGCTTCGGGTCGTCGTCGCTGTCGCCGCCACTCTTCTTGCCCACCAACCGGATCAGCTCGGCCGCTACACCCGTCTCCTTCTCGCCGTCATCGTAGTCGATGTCGTACGTGCCGTTCAGGCGGCAGCGAGAGATCACACCCGGGTAGAATCTACTCTTGCCCTTGTACTGAGCCTCCACCTTGTCGCCCTCCTTGAACTTCTTCTGCTTCGGGTCGTCGTCGCTGTCGCCGCCACTCTTCTTGCCCACCAACCGGATCAGCTCGGCCGCTACACCCGTCTCCTTCTCGCCGTCATCGTAGTCGATGTCGTACGTGCCGTTCAGGCGGCAGCGAGAGATCACACCCGGGTAGAATCTACTCTTGCCCTTGTACTGAGCCTCCACCTTGTCGCCCTCCTTGAACTTCTTCTGCTTCGGGTCGTCGTCGCTGTCGCCGCCACTCTTCTTGCCCACCAACCGGATCAGCTCGGCCGCTACACCCGTCTCCTTCTCGCCGTCATCGTAGTCGATGTCGTACGTGCCGTTCAGGCGGCAGCGAGAGATCACACCCGGGTAGAATCTACTCTTGCCCTTGTACTGAGCCTCCACCTTGTCGCCCTCCTTGAACTTCTTCTGCTTCGGGTCGTCGTCGCTGTCGCCGCCACTCTTCTTGCCCACCAACCGGATCAGCTCGGCCGCTACACCCGTCTCCTTCTCGCCGTCATCGTAGTCGATGTCGTACGTGCCGTTCAGGCGGCAGCGAGAGATCACACCCGGGTAGAATCTACTCTTGCCCTTGTACTGAGCCTCCACCTTGTCGCCCTCCTTGAACTTCTTCTGCTTCGGGTCGTCGTCGCTGTCGCCGCCACTCTTCTTGCCCACCAACCGGATCAGCTCGGCCGCTACACCCGTCTCCTTCTCGCCGTCATCGTAGTCGATGTCGTACGTGCCGTTCAGGCGGCAGCGAGAGATCACACCCGGGTAGAATCTACTCTTGCCCTTGTACTGAGCCTCCACCTTGTCGCCCTCCTTGAACTTCTTCTGCTTCGGGTCGTCGTCGCTGTCGCCGCCACTCTTCTTGCCCACCAACCGGATCAGCTCGGCCGCTACACCCGTCTCCTTCTCGCCGTCATCGTAGTCGATGTCGTACGTGCCGTTCAGGCGGCAGCGAGAGATCACACCCGGGTAGAATCTACTCTTGCCCTTGTACTGAGCCTCCACCTTGTCGCCCTCCTTGAACTTCTTCTGCTTCGGGTCGTCGTCGCTGTCGCCGCCACTCTTCTTGCCCACCAACCGGATCAGCTCGGCCGCTACACCCGTCTCCTTCTCGCCGTCATCGTAGTCGATGTCGTACGTGCCGTTCAGGCGGCAGCGAGAGATCACACCCGGGTAGAATCTACTCTTGCCCTTGTACTGAGCCTCCACCTTGTCGCCCTCCTTGAACTTCTTCTGCTTCGGGTCGTCGTCGCTGTCGCCGCCACTCTTCTTGCCCACCAACCGGATCAGCTCGGCCGCTACACCCGTCTCCTTCTCGCCGTCATCGTAGTCGATGTCGTACGTGCCGTTCAGGCGGCAGCGAGAGATCACACCCGGGTAGAATCTACTCTTGCCCTTGTACTGAGCCTCCACCTTGTCGCCCTCCTTGAACTTCTTCTGCTTCGGGTCGTCGTCGCTGTCGCCGCCACTCTTCTTGCCCACCAACCGGATCAGCTCGGCCGCTACACCCGTCTCCTTCTCGCCGTCATCGTAGTCGATGTCGTACGTGCCGTTCAGGCGGCAGCGAGAGATCACACCCGGGTAGAATCTACTCTTGCCCTTGTACTGAGCCTCCACCTTGTCGCCCTCCTTGAACTTCTTCTGCTTCGGGTCGTCGTCGCTGTCGCCGCCACTCTTCTTGCCCACCAACCGGATCAGCTCGGCCGCTACACCCGTCTCCTTCTCGCCGTCATCGTAGTCGATGTCGTACGTGCCGTTCAGGCGGCAGCGAGAGATCACACCCGGGTAGAATCTACTCTTGCCCTTGTACTGAGCCTCCACCTTGTCGCCCTCCTTGAACTTCTTCTGCTTCGGGTCGTCGTCGCTGTCGCCGCCACTCTTCTTGCCCACCAACCGGATCAGCTCGGCCGCTACACCCGTCTCCTTCTCGCCGTCATCGTAGTCGATGTCGTACGTGCCGTTCAGGCGGCAGCGAGAGATCACACCCGGGTAGAATCTACTCTTGCCCTTGTACTGAGCCTCCACCTTGTCGCCCTCCTTGAACTTCTTCTGCTTCGGGTCGTCGTCGCTGTCGCCGCCACTCTTCTTGCCCACCAACCGGATCAGCTCGGCCGCTACACCCGTCTCCTTCTCGCCGTCATCGTAGTCGATGTCGTACGTGCCGTTCAGGCGGCAGCGAGAGATCACACCCGGGTAGAATCTACTCTTGCCCTTGTACTGAGCCTCCACCTTGTCGCCCTCCTTGAACTTCTTCTGCTTCGGGTCGTCGTCGCTGTCGCCGCCACTCTTCTTGCCCACCAACCGGATCAGCTCGGCCGCTACACCCGTCTCCTTCTCGCCGTCATCGTAGTCGATGTCGTACGTGCCGTTCAGGCGGCAGCGAGAGATCACACCCGGGTAGAATCTACTCTTGCCCTTGTACTGAGCCTCCACCTTGTCGCCCTCCTTGAACTTCTTCTGCTTCGGGTCGTCGTCGCTGTCGCCGCCACTCTTCTTGCCCACCAACCGGATCAGCTCGGCCGCTACACCCGTCTCCTTCTCGCCGTCATCGTAGTCGATGTCGTACGTGCCGTTCAGGCGGCAGCGAGAGATCACACCCGGGTAGAATCTACTCTTGCCCTTGTACTGAGCCTCCACCTTGTCGCCCTCCTTGAACTTCTTCTGCTTCGGGTCGTCGTCGCTGTCGCCGCCACTCTTCTTGCCCACCAACCGGATCAGCTCGGCCGCTACACCCGTCTCCTTCTCGCCGTCATCGTAGTCGATGTCGTACGTGCCGTTCAGGCGGCAGCGAGAGATCACACCCGGGTAGAATCTACTCTTGCCCTTGTACTGAGCCTCCACCTTGTCGCCCTCCTTGAACTTCTTCTGCTTCGGGTCGTCGTCGCTGTCGCCGCCACTCTTCTTGCCCACCAACCGGATCAGCTCGGCCGCTACACCCGTCTCCTTCTCGCCGTCATCGTAGTCGATGTCGTACGTGCCGTTCAGGCGGCAGCGAGAGATCACACCCGGGTAGAATCTACTCTTGCCCTTGTATTGAACTTCTACTGGCTGGCCAGCGTGAAAACGGTTTGCGACTTCTTTTTCTGAATTGTTGTTTGTTGTGGTTTTGGCTTCTGTAGCTGATTTGATTGGACGTACGTTGAATGCGGGCACTGCTACTTCGTTCTCTCCATCGTCGAAATCAATATCGTAAGACCCATTTAATCGGCACCGAGCAACTACACCAGTGAAATAATCATCTTTCCCTCTGCGCTTTGCTTCTATTCTTTGACCTTGCTTAAGCCTTGCTTTTGGCTCAGCAGATGAATCATCGCTGGTTGTAAACGCGCTAGGACTTTTCACGACAGCCCTCTTGGGACGAATTGGTTCATCCTCGCTAAGGACCACATACTTTTTCTTGGGCGAGCTAGCACGTGCCCGAATGTTTCTCCCTGGTACGCGTTTTTCTAGTTCACCAGTCTCTAGTTCCACATCACAACTACCATCTTCATGGGCGCTAAACACAATGCATTTCACGTAATCCGCGTGCCCACGCAATTTGGCTTCCGCTTTCTGCCCCTTTGTCCATGGCACTTCGGATGTAGATACACCATCTTCTTTAGAAGGCGGATCCCGCCGTTTTTTTGTTTCTTCCCGCTTAATGTACTTCGAGCGAACTCGTATCTCAGTTTCACCGTCATCATATTCAATGTCGTACAACCCTCCAGGGCGGCATTTCTTGATAGTACCAGCAAAATACCGCTCGTTACCTTTGAATCGAGCCTCGACTCGATCTCCAGATTCGTAGCCTGGCTCTTGATCTTCGTCTGCATCTTTTGGTTTCGGCTTTTTCTTGGTTTCATCTTCGTCAGACAAGTCCCTAGCTTTGATAACGCGTGCTCGCGAGATATCAAGAATGCAGCTTTCCTCGACGTTTTTCTCACAAAGTCCGTTATCAAATTCAATATCATACGTTCCATTCGGCCGGACCCGAGCAATCACACCGACCTCATATCCTCTCTCTCCAAGTGGAATAGCTTGGATTTCCTCTCCTCGTTGGAAGCGCGGTTTCTTCTCTTCTTTCTTTCGGGTTGACCGGACTGAGCGGGAACGCTTCTCCGTTTTGCGTCTACTAGTTCGGCGACGGTCTGATTGGCTAGAAGAGGAAGACGATGATGACGAGGAACTGGATGAAGAGCTTGAAACATAGCGCTTCTTCGATCTGCGCTTTTTTTCCGACCTCGATAGTTTCTTTTTGTTGCTAGCGTTCAGTGGCCGTCCGCACATCTCACATTCCTCCATATCATAGTTGTTGTCAAACTTGCAGTTCAAGCATTTGATATAGCCTTCGCCACGTAGTCCTGGCCGTGGCTTCGACGTCTCACAGATTTCACAGTGAGTGGCCCAATCCGCGATCTGCTGGTGTGCACACACTCGGCACACCCAACCAAGTCTAGGCAACGGCGTGGCGAACTCTGGGCTAGCTGATGCATGATCGACAACTCGAGCAGCTTGAGTTGCTACAGGAACTGTAGTTTGAATCTCATATCCTCGGACGGTATTCTCGTGGTCGAACGGATGAGATCGTCCACCCGTCGAGCTGCTCAAGCGAGACGGTGAGCTCTCCACCGTGTGGTTGTGAGAATAGCTTGTCGAAGCACTCCTTGCAACTCCTACGTCCGTCATTTCGAGGAAACGCACGTACGAAACAGACGTTGTGTCTGACGGCTTTGCGAGTTGTATCATGAGGAAATGCAGCGTTGTTTCTGGCAGTATGATGCTGTAGTCTCGCAATAGTGTAGCAAACATCGCTCGAGACACAAACCCCGTGTGGTGAGCGTCATATTGAGCAAAGACGTCACCGAAATCAATGCCGCTGTTCACTAACACGCTCCGTCGAGCAGCAACCATCGACCGAATATTGTCCCTGTGTTAAAGACATAGAAGTAGTCACATTACAATTGCGTAGCTTCCAGCACGTAGCCACAGACAAATACACTTACAACTCCTGCACGTCGAGTTCGATAAACTGGCCCAAGGCTACGTAGTCCACCAGTCCAGAGCCCGGTATACTAAAGAGCTGTCCGATATTTTGCAGTATGTGATCTCTGAGTATCACCCCCATTCTGGCCAAAGCTTCTTGAATCGTCCCGAGGCGGATGCCACCAGCGTACGACAGATCGTATGACCGGAAGAATGGGACCAAATCGAGGTACGCCTGTGCTCGTACAAGAGCCTCCCTAACTTGAAGTTTAAGCTGCTGAGGTGTCGATACGGGAGCGACAGTGGCGTGGTAGTTTCGAGGCTGAGGGCTGGTCCACTCCACTGGAAGTTGCATCCCGTTGACCATCAATCCTCTATAGCTCGCATCGTGTACTGTGTTCATGTGAGCCACGGGGCTAACTGGGATCATAGGTGAGCCATGGTGGTGGTGGATCGGCGACATGAGGACTGCGTCCCCGCTGTAGCGCCCGTGCTCATGCATCATCGCGCTAGGAGACATCATGGGGCGTTGTTGGGGATGTGGATGGTACATGGGAGCTGCGTAATGGTGGCCGTAATGATGTGACTGCGGTTCCACGCGACTCGGGTGGCTGTAGGTGGCTGTAGGGGCCGGCAACGAATGCGTGATACCTCGCCAGTACTCGGGATCCAGTGGCGTGGGACGTCCGTCCGTCGAGGCGAAGTCGTTGTCGGAGTCGGAGCTGTCCGAGCGCGCCAAATACGCGAGCGTCTCCATCTTCATCTCGTGCTTCGTGCTTGTGGAGGCGCGACTCCGGAGATCTCGAGCCGCTTGGAAACTGCTGTCTCCATTTTAGGCTGCGATTGGGGTTGGCGAGCTCGCGTACAAGTCGATCATCTAGCTAGCCACTACTCAAGACCATCATTGGACCAAATGAGGACTAGTGTGGTTGAAGTGATGCAAATTATGTTGGACCAAATGAGGACTATTGTGGTTGAAGTGATGCAAATTACGATCGTCATTGGACCAAATGAGGATGATTATGATCAGACTCAATGTTGACCACGTTACAGCTGTCTGTACATGCAATCGACAACAGACGACCCCGGATCTGAGGGCTCACTCGTACAGAACAGTGTAGCCAAAATCCTTGCGCTCGTCCTCTTCCTCGCGTGCTGAGCGTTTTTTGGAAACGACGGCCAGCACCACAGCCACCAGCAGCAGCACGGCGCCTCCCATCACGTTCAAGAACGAGTCGTGTGCACTGGCGACGTCCACATCGTCGGCGTTCGTAGCCAACAAAGTAGTGGTTGTGGCTTCTGCGTCTTTAGCCAGCTTGTCCACCAGCGCGTCCAGTGCCTTCTGCCTCTGCGTCTGCCTGTCGGCGAAGACGTCCTTGTTCGCCATGAGTTCGTCGTGAGGCGTCTGTGCCTGGCCGTCGGCCAGGAAGTTCACGAGCTGATCGATCTTGTCTTGCTGTGCAGCGTCACTGGCCAAGAAGCTCTGCAACGACTTGACGTCCGAGGGTCCGGCTAGACTGTCCACCAGTGCATCCAGCTCATGCTGTTTGGCCTGCTGCTCCTCCGCGAACACGTCACCCTGGGCCAGCAGCGTCTTGTGCTTTTTCTTCGCGTCCACTTCTTCCGCCTTCAACACACTTTGATCAACGTATGCAGCGACCGCAGACATCGTAGACAGAAGATACTCGGGTTGGCGCAAATGCTCAAATGATCAGCATATCTGCGTCCTTTCGCGATCCAAAGATCGCTCCCTCGTGTTAGTGACACAACATCTAGTGACGGCAATTCCATACTCAGACCAAGTCCATCGGCCATGGGGTTCCGAGGTGTCCTGTTGCAGCTGATCGAGTCCGAGAGCGACGCCGGCTTCCGTGTCGTGGCCCCCGACGCAGTGCTGACGCTACCGCCGCGCCCTGTTCCCGCTCGTGAGACGTTCCTGACCAAGTGGAGTCAGCAGAAACTCGTGGTAACTGACGGCGTGACGCACAAACTGCTCCAAGTGGCGCGACTGGCGACGGTGGCGATCCAGCGCGAAGACCAGTCGATGCTGTGGGGCGTCACGGCCCCTTTCGCGCCTCCCGAGGCCCGCACTGTGGGCGCTGCACCGCTCGAGAGTTACGTGGACACACCCCAGGCTGTCAAAAAGACGCATGTGCTATCGGCTGCCGCCAGTCGCAAGGACACGACGTCGCTGGCGGCGGTGGTAGCATCTCCTAGTGTGATTGCCAAGGTGAACCTGCCCGTGGGGCGTTCGCTGAGATCCAGAGGTGCCGAGCCGCCTACGCGTGTCTGCTACTGCTTCCACTTCCGCTCGGACTTTGAGTTCCAGCTGTTTGCGCAGACACTGGAGGGGTTTACGCGCATGCAGCGGTACGCGTTGCTGCAAAGTTCTGTGGTGATGGAAATGGAGATCAGTCAGGAACACAAGAAGAGCAAAGTGGAGGAGAGCAGTCGACTACAAGTGGCGACTTACAAGGTCAAGAAGCGACAGGAGCGACTGGAACGTATTAAGAGCAAGAGAGACGGGAAGAAACCGGTGCAGGTACAGACACAATCGAAGACCAAACCCAAGATTAAGGCTGCCACGCCGCCAAGCAAAATGATCTGTGTCTTATGTCGGATGCAGAGGATGCCTGACGCGCCAGAGTACCCGAAACACCCGTTCGTGCTCAAGGTTTGTGTACTTAAGTGGTGGTAGATGTGTCTACTTTGCTAATGCTGTGGTGTTACTGAACAGGACGGAAAGGGTGAAATTGTTCATATCTGTAAGGTGTGCTTGCAGCGGGTGCTACAGCAACGCTTGGAGACGCCTCCAGTCGCGAAAAAGGGGAGTCAGGACAACTACTGTGGCTTATGCGCCCAATCGACAGCCAAACTGTCACCAAAGTCAATTAAGCCATGCACACACAAGATATGTACGCGCGTGTATTGCTTGGTCTGTATTGACAAACTGATTGGGAAGGCACAGGCGCACAAGGTGTGGCGAACCAAGAATTGGTTGTGCCCGAACTGCTCAACAGATGATGTCACTGAAAGTGGAGAAACAAATAGTTCTGAAGCATCTTCGGTCGAACCTGTAAAGGTAGCTCCAGCGCCCAAGCAGAAAAAACGGAAGCGACGCAATGAGATCGAAGAAAACAGCACAGCGGACGAAGACGGACCGGAACCACTGGTGACAGGCAATTCGACATCAGAGATGCAGCCAATTGACTATACGGTGACATATTTCAAGTTCTTGCTAAATCGTGAGATAAAGGATGAATTCGAGGAGTCGGAGGATGTATGCTTCTGTTGCAAGGATGGTGGAGATGTGATCGAGTGTGACTGGAAGGGGATGAATGGCGCTTTTGCGCGCTGCCCGAAAGTGTATCATGAAGGTAAGCGAGTGCTGTGACTATTGAGGGATAAATTATTCGGTTGACTTTGGATTGAATATGTTTCGTAGACTGCTTAGGCTACGAAGTGCCTGAGGGAAAGACGTGGGTCTGTCCACGTCATCGCTGCCAGGACTGTGGTATTATTGCTCAGTTCTCTTGCCGCTTTTGCGTTACATCTTATTGTCAGGTATAGTGTGGTTTCCTTTCTGTATTCTTGACAATTCCTAACCTCGGTCTGGATGGTATGGATTCAATGTAGGATCACTTGCCGAAAGAGGTGAAGAGACTGGGCCACGCGACAAAAGACATTCCCACATCGACCTACGTCATGTGCCCCCGGTGCAGCCTACAGGCCCAGGATGCATTGAAGCAAAAGAAGATTGGGTCGGATCTTCACTCAAAACTATTGCGACGCAGACGTTAATATTCGGTATTATTTGTGAGCAGGGTTTGCAAAATCTCTATCTGAAGCAAGCTCACGTCTTTCAGCGATGTACGTCGAGTTTATTCGTATGAACCATAGAGGGCAGCAGGTGAGGGGGCTAAGACAAGATGAAGCTCGTGTTGGAGTAGTCTTCCAGCAGTGGGTTGTACCTGAATATCGTGAAGAAGAATCTCTACAATGAGTACACCATTCAATGTCTTACATGAAGGACAAACCGACCACGTACCGAGTGATCGTCTTGGTCTTTTGAACATCAGCAAACTCCTTCAGAAACTCAGACGACTTGACGACCGAAACCTGCACGTACAAACAGTCAGCTTTATGGAGCACGTGGTCCATATTATTGGACGATCGTACTTCTTCAGCCTGACGCTGGAGCGCAGAACAATACGCTTTCTTCAGTCTATCGAAGTCCGTGGCGAAGAAGATGTCAGCGATTCCACCTTGCACGAGATAAGTGTCATGGTCCTTCGTCACACCTGCAGACAAGAAAGCAGTTAACGTCATGGTACCAATCCCGGTGCATACAGTGCTAATACCTGTAACCTTTGACGCCACGAGCGGTGCATTTCCAGCGAAAAGAGTTCCGGCAGATGTCGCTGTGGTGCTAAGCGGGTGCTCGATAGCCTTGATCGGTGATTTTTCATCCAGGTTTGGCGCTGGGAGCGAGTCGAAATCAGCAGCAATGAGATGATGCTTCGGGAATGCAGTCCGCAGTGTGTGTAGCAGCTGCATAGCGCCTGTCGGAATGAAAGCCGAGTTCAGCACGGGGTCATCTTTACCCAGCATGTGTCTCACACGTTGTGCTAGCCCGGTATTGTACTTGTAGGACACCCGCAGCGGCAGCTCGCAGCCGAAGTAGCGGAGTGTCTGACGGATTAGCATGTCCTTGACCGGACGCATGGCCTCTTGTAACACTGGACTCTCCTCCCCGCTCTGCATCTTGACGATGGTCTCGTACCACTTGCCATTCTGTAGCGTCACTTTGTCGTGTGGTAGATTGTCCAGCACTTCGAGCGCCAGAAAGAAGCACTGTGAGTTTACGGGGGCGTGCGTGTCTGCGAAGGTCAAGATGTCCTGGTTGATGACTGTGCATTGTTGCGGGTGCACAGCAGCCACGCGGTTGCGCTGCCTCTCGGCCATCACAGGGCTGATCTCAATGAGAGTGTACTTGGTCTTGGCGTACACGTGAGGTGCCTGTTCCTTGAGAAAGTTGAGGATATGCAGCGCGTTGGACCCGGATCCGCCTCCGATCTCGAAGATCTGGAGCTCTTGACGGAAGAAGGGCGAGTTGAGCATGTAGCGAGCCAGCGCCTGCGAGTAGTGCGGAGCGAACACCTCCACGGGTGTGAGCCAAGCCTCGGGACTCCCCTTATACAACTGCGCCACCACATTGCGGTACTCGCCAGCGCCCCACAAATTGCCAAAGTCGATGCCTTGGGCTGGCGCATGGAGCACCTCTCGCTGCTCCGTCGTAAAGTAGCCAGCCTCCTTAGCGTACAGCGAGGCGTAGATGAACTCTCGCGTCAACACTGCATCATCCAGGACATCAGCATCAGCTCCTTTTCCAGTAGAAAACGCGCTGGTCACCACCAGGCGAGACGCTGGTCGCAATGCACGGTGGTGATGGACTCCAGACACAAGCATTTCAAGCAATGAAAACACACATTTGCTAATGGGTGTTATTGTCAACACCCAAATAATTTGGGTTTAATGAGCTATCTTGATCTTTGTATCGCTGCAAAAGCATATCTGAGGGGGATTAGCCATGTCGAAGGCATGTACGCTGGAGAACGGGGTGCTGAACCTAGCGGTTCTGCGCGAGGACTCTCGACGCGAGCTGTTCTCGATCCTAGACTCCATCGGCAAGGACATCTGCTTTGTGCTGGACCCAGACCTCAATGGACCGCTGAACCACGTGCTGGTGGACGGCACGGCGGTGCTCAAGGACCACGGTGTCAAGGACTTCCACGCGTTCGGCAAGACAGTCAAGACCAGCTGCGAGTGTGTGCTGTTCCTCGTGCGACCGTCGGTGCGTGCCATGCGCTACGTGGCCAAGTACGTGCGCGATCTAGGCGCGGACAAGACAAAGAAGCGCTTCCATCTCTACTACGTCAGCCGCCGCACACTCGTGTGTGACGAGGTGCTCAAGAAGGAGGGCGTGTTCGGCAGCCTCAGTGTGGGGGAGTACAAGCTCGACCTCATCCCGTTCGACGACGATGTCCTCACACTCGAGCTGGACGCGTGCTTCAAGGAGTTCTATGTGGACGGAGACAAGACCAACCTGCACACAGTTGCAGCGTCGCTTATCAAGCTACAGACTGTATTTGGTATGATCCCACACATCAAGTACAAAGGCACAATGGCCAAGGTCATATACCAGATGATGGCGCACTTCCGACGCGAACAGGAGGTGGCTGGCAACCCCATTGGTGTGCTGGACCCCGAGATCGACACGGTTGTGCTCATTGACCGCAATGTGGATCTTGTCACGCCCATGTGCAGCCCTATGACGTACGAAGGATTGTTAGATGAGATCCTGGGCATCACACATGGCTTTATCACCGTGGACGCGGAACTCATTGCAGATGACGACGGACCCAATTCAGCCAACAGCAACCGTCCAGCACAAGTCTCGGTGCCGCTCAACTCGAATGACAAATTGTACGCTGAAGTGCGAGACTACCATGTCGAGCGTCTAGGTATGAACCTGCAGCAACAGGCACGAGAGATCCGTGAGCGCTACGACGAGTTTCGCAAAAACCGTGACGCCTCGATCAGCGAGATCCGCGAGTTTGTCAAGCGCATCCCAGGTCTTAAACAGAACTACCAGTCGCTACAGCAGCACATTAACTTGGCCGAACTCATCAAGAAGACGACGGACTCAAAAAGTTTCCGGGATCTCAAGGATGCCGAGAATCTAGTCCTCACAGGCGAGACGATCTTTGAACAGCTGGAGGAGCGCATCGGTTTCCAGGAACCGTTGCTTGGCGTGTTACGCCAGTTCTGTCTACAGTCTGTGGCTGCTGGTGGGATCAAAACGAAAAACTACACGCATCTTAGTCGCGAGCTCGTTCAGACTTATGGCTTCGAAATGATGTTGGCACTAAGCAACTTGGAAAAGGCTGGCTTGCTCAGTCGCCGCGATACCCTGTGGAATGAAGCTAGTGGCTTTGGTCTCGCTCGAAAATCCTTCCGCTTGCTTAACGAGGACGTGGACCCGCGCAATCCGCGTGACTGCGCCTACGTCAGTCGCAGTCACGCTGCTGGGTATGCCCCGCTATCTGTGCGTATTGTAGAGAGCGCGATTAAACCCCGTGGTTGGAGCGCAGTACAAGAAGGCTTGCGTCAGCTACCTGGACCCTCGGGAGAAGTTTCGCAGGCGGCCAATAAAAATTCCGGTGAGGATCCTGCGGCTCCTGCTGCAGCATCCAAGCTAGACAACTTCGGTAGCGAGGAGCGCAAGGTACTGCTCGTGTACTATCTGGGTGGTGTGACTTTTATGGAGATCGCTGCACTGCGTCATGTGTCCCGCCAGCCCGACTGTAAGTTATCCGAACTGCAAGTCACTACAGCTGACAAACGAGCTATCTACTTACTTATTGCTTTACTTGCGCAGGTCCGTACGACATTATTGTGGCGACAACTAAGATCATTAACGGCGACACGCTGCTCAAGTCGTGCTTTGACAAGGAAGTGCTGCGTTTTCTGAAGCTCTAAGTGAGTTCGCCACGTGACGCAAGACACGTGGAGACGGCTAACAGATAGAGGAAGGCAAGGTATAACGTTTGCGTGGATTTTTAGTTTTGAATATGGTTTCGCTGGCTAGCTTTGCTGCGCATACTACATGTTCATGCAGATGGTACATCAGCGTGGTTGGCATGAGGACGGCGCTGGAGCTTGCATATGTAAATGGCCTCGTCGAAGTACTCGATAGCCTGGCCTTCGTCGTTAATACTGTTACTAGTAGTGCTGTAGACCGCAATGTCGAAGTACTCGGCTGCAGATTCGAAGAATATCTTTTCCTTGCTGTGAATATAACCACGTTTAAGCAAGAAACAAGTGTTAATGATTGCACACTTACGCAGGCACGCGCTGCTTGTAGGCTAGTAGCACGTGGACCTGTTGGCCGTGTTGCGAGATATCTGTAAGGTCTAGCAGTGTTGAAAGAAGTGCCGAATGAGATGCAAACTCATACAGACAGTCGGACGCCACAATGACTGTGACCATGGCGCCAAGCTTATCCAAAGGTTCACCCCTACATGATCAAACATACCGTGAACCTAAGAACAAACCAACAAACTGTGACTTCAGCAGGTTATCAAGTGCATCGTACCAACACAAAGCTCGGACATCAAGACGATTGTTGACAATCAATGCGGCAATCTCACTGTGTTGCTCTGCAGCAGCTCGAACATTTTCTCGAGTCAAAGACACCACGCTTTCAAGATCTGTGAGTAGCATCGAAGCCACTTGGCACTCGCTTGCAAGAGCCAACCCCACCGCGCCTGGACCGGCACCTAGTTCCAGTACATGGCGATGCGCTACAAACTGCGTCTCAGCTTTGAAGAACGACACCATCGCTCGCGCCTGTAAAGAGCATCTAAGGGACAGCATCAACATCACTCAACAAGCACTTACGCACACAATTCCAGACGACACCAGCGATGCCATGCTGGACCAGATCTTGGCCGACAACCAATGACGAGGACTCTCGTAGCTCGAGGGTTGTCGAGGCCGCACTTGCTTGCACATAGTTAACACCGAGCTTCGACATGGACGAGGTAGACCCTGCATGCTCGAATAGAATATGCCAGTTCGCACTCCATCCAGGCATCACTCCCTTGTCCAGCACGACGAAGAGTCACCTGGAGCATACCCTAATGATTGCAGACTGCAGACACCAATGAGATACAAAAATCACGGCATGTATTTCAGCCACCAAGCGTAAGCTACTACAAGTTTCTCCAGTACTTTGACTACCTTCTACTACAAGACTGGATGCGATGGCGGAGGATATCTCATCACATACTTACTGCAGCTCCAGACGCGCCAGGTGCAGCGAGCTCACGAGGCCGATAGCCGGGTGGAACGACGCACGGATGTACTTCTCCACAGGCGGCTGCTGACCGTACTTGTTCACGCGAGCCACGAACTTCTCGCGAATCAGGTCGAACAGCTTTTCACGACGGGCAATGCCGCCGCCAATCACGATCACATCCGGGGACGTGAGGAACGTCACGTTAATGCACAAGTTGGCCAGGTAGTGCGCAATGGTGTCCCACACCGGATCGTCGTCCGTAATCGTGGCCAAGTCGCGACGGTCCACGCCCGTACGTGCAGCGATGGATCCTGACGCTACCATACCTTCAATGCAGTCGCCATGGAACGGACACACGCCCTTGAAGCCCGTCTCCACGTCCTGTTGGGCAGGCGGCACGATGATGTGGCCGCCCTCCGGATGCATGAAACCGTGGATGGCGTTACCGTTCGTGCACACACCCACGCCGACGCCCGTGCCCACCGTGATGTACACGGCACTACTGATGTCGCCGTGGCCGCCGTACGCCACCTCGTACAGCGCAGGGGCATTCACGTCAGTGTCGAAACCGATGGGAACGTCCGGGAATGCGCGCTTGAACACGCCCACTACGTCCGTGTTGCCCCAGTTGGGCTTGGGCGTGCTCGTGATGTAGCCGTACGTCGGCGACTTCTTGTTCAGGTCCACGGGGCCGAACGACGCAATTCCGATCGAGTCGAACTTACGCTCCTTCAGCCAGTCCACCACAGCGCCAATAGTCTCGTCGGGCGTCGTCGTGTCCACCTCAAACTTCTCCAGGATGTTCTCCGGGTGGTCTTCAGCGATGGCCGCCACCCACGTGGTGCCACCAACTTCAACTCCAGCGAAACGAGGCATCTTGATGTTCTTGACTTGCTTGGTACTTGGGAAGTTCCAAAATGAGCCGAGCTGTGAGCTGGCGGAGACCTTGTGTGGTGTCAACCACCCGCCGCTCTGCAACTAGAAATACTCGGATCCATGTCATCCCTCCCATGGCTGCTTGGTGCTGCAACGTCAACCATCTGTTTTGAGCCGGTCACTAAATTCATTGCGCGACCTAGGATGGGGACTCAAGTTCAATCCTCACAAAGAGCTGGCCACTGCAAGGCAACAGAAGACCTTCGATTGTGTGTGTAATCCGCATTGGAAGCTTCAATGTGGATTCGGAGGGCAATCGCCCAATCCACAGGGAAATGCCACACTGATATTCAGCTGGAGCTTCACATGCTTCTAAACTCCCGCCGCGCGAGGTAGGCAGTTTTCAGAGAGATCGTGCAGTCCGTGCTCACGTGAATGGAGCAGCTGAGCTGACCGCTTCAACCTAGGGTGCTCAATTGGGAGTCCAAAGTCTCATACCCGGACGAGTTGCACCTGAAAAATCTCCGACAGGCAATCCAGTGGTGTATCCCGCTTTGCCGAGTGCCGCGTGGCTAAAAAGCATGGCCAGCCGCTTGTAAACTCCCTCTGCTTTATTCGACCGGCTGCTAACACGCTTCAGTTTACTGACCTTCCCCTATTTTCCAGAATCAGGTACAGATGGACAAGGTAGAGCTTGTCGGCCTGCACTACATGGACCGCCGAGTAGTGAACAAAGCTTCCTTGCAAGTTGGTAATCCATCCATTACAGCAATATGAGCCTGGTAATGCAGCTACGGCATTAGTCTGCCAGAGTCTGCAACCAGACGCACTCTTATGCTTGTCATTCGCCTGTTTCTGAATTTCCTGCGTATCTATGAAGTTGAAGTACAGAGAGCCGGAGCAACTTCAGAAATGCATAGCCGCTGTCAAGTACGTCAGCGACGCCTTTGATGAATTACCCAGCCATTTACCGTTTGGCGTCGTTCAAGGCAAGCAACTAAGGTCGATTCCGAAAATTAGCTGCCCAAACACTATCAAGCCAGGCAGAAGTGCTTCATCGGTCTCACAGGTTCGCTACATTTAGCACAATATGGAGAGGAAAATGTGGACTGCTGAATGTTGATCGGCTATCGAGCAAAATTTTAATGTTTTTAATTAATGTCTACAGTACATGTTGATATCTACGCAAGTTTTGATTGCTTTTAGTCTGGTGTGCCAAAGTTTGGAAGATAACACTGTAGTTGTTGCGGTAATAATGTGAGATTAGAAGCATGCTTTACGTTTCTTAAATATGGTTGTGTAGTCTCGCTCAACTGAACATCCACATGCTTTAAAAAGCCCATGCGGGCTCGTATCGATCGATCATTGCACTAACTTCAACTCGACAATCTTTGTCCGCTTGGTTCCGCAGGACCGCCTCTATGCAAAATCAATCAACCAGGGCAGTTGAAGCTGTGCTTGCCGATGTACAGGTCGAATCAGGTAGTGCACACTAATACAGGTAATGTACATGTACCGGTATGTGTACTGCACATCAAGCTGAGTCATCGGATTCCTCGCTGCTGTAATAGCTCAAAGTTGGTGCCTGCTCCAGGTCAAGGTAGCTGGAATGCCCGTCCTGTGTGGAGTGCAGTCTGCCACACTCAATCATCTCCGGTGGGTCTTATCAAGTTTGAAGACCCCCAACTTTATACGTTCCTCAGATACTGTACCTCGATTCCTGTAAATGATACGTGCCAACTTCTTTGCTGTTTGGAGAAACCTTGCGTATCTAGTTCCTTCTCACTAAAGTTGCCATGCAGGTGGTCAACTGGGAAAACAAAGATCTCCGTACTCACAGAAATTGTGGCGCTTATATAGTAAGAGATCTACTGACTGAGTCTGACCATGTCAGCGTGATGTCACAACTGAGACTGCCATTCATTTGAATGCGTTCGAAATCAGCAGTCATGCAATCTTGCTTTTGCCCCGACAACCAACTAAAATATAATACGTAAGGTTCCAAGCAATGCCTCGTTTCGCAGGGGTCGAAGTTGGTGGCACCACGTTGGTGACCCGGCACCTCAAGCTCTGCTCGGGAACACAGACAAAGAATACTACAGCCACTACGGTAATTGGAGTTCAAAATTAGCTCATTTATGTATCGTATTCACAATTACATGTAATCTGAGCTAAAATATTCAAAATTAGTCATGAAAATGGGCTCAATTTGGCGACGTGGTTTTATTTCTTCTTACAATTGGCTGTAGTGAATCAGAAGCAAGACGCTTGCAATGGTACTGTATGATACGCTGCGGCTTATCTTTGAATATGGAAACTGCATAGCTCTTCATAATAATCCGAGGTCATTGAACAGAACTTCTCGAATGACTGACATATTTTTGGTGTAACCAACACAATCCTTCTTCACTTCTTTTTGATCGGCCCAGCATGGCGGACACTCCGGACTCACAAGACGCGCTGGCCTCGTGAGTGTAGCGCTCGCGTTCCCTCTCGCGCGTCAACCCCCTCACGTTCTCTCTGCGTGCAGATTCATGAGCATTACTGGCGCCGACTCCAGCAGCGCGCTACAATACCTCGAGGTCTCGTAGTATTCTCCTTCCGCACGCTAAAATTGTTGTTTTAACGTCCAAACCGTGTGATTTTACTCGAATGGCAGCTCACGAGCTGGAAGCTGGACGAGGCGGTGTGTCTTCACCTCCTTACTGTAATACTCCCACGGATACTCATATCTACTGCAGGTGAATCTGTACATGGAAAGCGGAGGCCAAAGCGCCAGTACGGCGTTCTCCGCGCCACGCCAACCCGCAGCCAGTTTCAGTCCGCCACCAGCTCCGTCAACAGAGATGGATGCAGCCACAGCCGCCGCCATCGCTGCCGCTTACGGAGAAGAGTACGACTGAAGAGACTGCATCTTGATGGAGCAATGCTGCAAGAGACTGATGCTTCTGTTGCTGCAGGGACAACGTGGTGCGAGCTCCTGATCCATCCAAGCGCCAGCGACTCGTGGACTCGGAGATGGACCTTTGTGTGTGCACTGAGTTGACAATTGGACCCCAAATTAGGTGACTGATGTTTTTGATGTCTCAGTGCGGCCCATGCGCCACTTGCGCGACCAAAATCGCGATTTTGCGGCCGAGAGCATTGCGGCGATGACAGCGGGCAGCATCTCTACTGCCTTTGGAGGTCCTGGGGCAGTGGCGTTCGGTGAGGCACCGAGTAACTCGAACGGCTCTGAAGATGCCAGCAACGACCGCACGCGCGACCTGAGCACGCTGTTCCAGCCACCTACGACCATCATGTTCCATGGAACCTACGCAGATGTACGTGCTTAAGTTGTTGAACGTCTGTTAGCAATAGTCATAGTGACATTATGTTGATGTGGTAAGGCTCGCACTCACGCCAAGAACGAGGGAAAGTGGCTGCTGGTTAACATTCAGGACGAGATCGTCTTCGCAAGTCACATGCTTAACCGTGACACGTGGAGTGACGATGTGGTGCAAAATCTTGTGGCAAGTGGCTTTGTATTTTGGCAGGTATGTCGAGTAGATTGGTACTTCCAGATTTGCCAGGACAAACTTATGAAATTGTGCCACGCTGCGCAGAATTATTGGGCGTCAGAACACGGCAAAAAGTTTTGTAGCCTATACCAGATTGACCGTGACTCGCTTCCGATAGTTGTGATCATCGATCCGCGAACAGGAGAAATCCGACAGCGCTGGATGGGCTTCCTCGAGCCGCAAGATATGACTGAAAAATGTAAGGCAACGACTGGGGACGATCTATCTGCCAGCTTACTTACGATGTCTAACTGTGTATATTATTGTGGTAGTGTCGGATTTCTGCTGTATGCATACACTTGAGGCGCCGCCGACCGAGCAAAAGAAGGTATGGGCTTCGTTGGCTTGACACTGATGAACTTATCAATTCCTTTGCTTGGTGTACTATAGGAGTCTGAGCCTAATGTTATGGATGCGTCTGAAGATGACCAATTGGCTGCAGCGATCGCCGCATCGATGCAGGGCAACAACAACGACGAAGATGAGATAAATCAAGCCAAAGATGTCATGGATGAAGAGGAGAAGCACGAGGAGAAAACCCAGGAACCAGTTGTGGTGTTGGCCCCGGAACCCGATGGTATTCACGAAACTACTCTCCTTATGCATTCAGTGTATAACAATTTTGTTGTGCTTTGTTATACCGTAGCTGGCACCCCAAACGCTACCCGAGTTCAGATACGTGTACCCGATGGTTCTCGCTTGACGCGGCGCTTCCTCAAAACCGATCCGCTTGCTATGGTGTGGACTTTCGTGAAAGATCAGGTGCCTGAAGCTAGAACACGCGCGTTTGAGCTGCGCACTGCATTCCCGCCTAGCGCGGTGGCTTACAACGACACGTTATCCATTGAGGAGGGCAAGCTCGAGAATGCATCGCTTATGGTCAAGTGGCTGTGAGTAATTCAGTCGTGAATCCAATTTTTTCCTGCCATAAGAAAGTTTTGGGTGCTAAGACGGATTGTGTTAACAAGACCTTGTACACCCTAGCATTTTTCATTTCCTTTGTGATTTTAGTTGTTTAAACTTACATTACGCTTGCCAACTCACGGCGCCAGCACGCGTTCTCCCACCATACATCTCCACGACTAACCCTAACGATAACAACAAACGTGTCGCTAGCTCCGACCACCAGTGTAGAAAACGCGATGAGTGAAGCGCCTTGATACACACCGAAAGTATCGTGCATCGTGTTTCTCGCCGCAAGGAAAACCCACGAGAACCACACGAAAATCACCAGTAATATGCCCAATACTTCAACGAGTGCCTCGCCACTGAGCCAATCGTCACACTGCGCCAGTCTGAGAACACGACACGCCGAACAAGCCACACGACTTGTGTGCGCCAAGCCGCATAAACTATCAGATTTCCGTCCTTGGACGCTGTGATCAGTGTCGGCACATTCTTCAAGTCTGGACGTAGGTAACCCACGTGCTTATTTGGTTGAGAAGCACCGGCATCTTATTGTTTTGGAATAGCTGCACAAACCGGGTCTCCTCCTCCTCATGGTTAACAGTATCTGAGCTCGACGTTGAGTCAGAGCTTGCATGCTTCTCATTCGCGCTCATGCGAGCCTCGCTTCTTCTCTTAGTCATCGTCGTACAGTGTGGGATGATAGGTGCTTCACTCACATTTTCGAGTGCCGATGCTAAGATACTCTTGCATCTTCTTCACACTGGGGACTGCTTCCAAACACTGCACAAATTGCCGAGATTCACCATGGAAGATTGTTTCTCCACTACTCGACAACAGTAGTAGTCGACCGAACGTACACAACACGGTGGATAAAGCCGAATCACCTAGGGTGCACACAACTGTGCGACCCGTACGGGCCACTTGTTGCAACACTCGAATAATACGCTGCGCATCCTTCTCGTCAAGATCACTTGTGGAAGAAGTACTCTTGGAGCAAATGCAAGCTCAATGTCAATTGCCACGAGACGAGGCTCTATCGCTGAACTTGATTCGATGTACTGATCAGCCAGCGCTATCAGTCCTAAGAGCTCGAGGCAAGCTCGATCACCTGAATCTTGAGACTTTCGGGGATATCGCCTTGGCGCAGATGAGCACTCAGGCACAAAGCTTCACACACTGTGATGGGCCCTCGACAAACTGCATGCTCATCGCCAAACCAACAATAATCTACGGCGCGACGCCATACAAGAGAACTAGCTTCGCTTCCGTTATAGTAGAGTGCTTCCTTGCGGTGGTCCTGTTCACCTACCAGAGCGCTTAGGAAGGTGGATATACCGGCTCGTCCCCCTCCAAATATTGCGGTCGTCACACCCGACTCCGCATACCTAGTAACACCTCTCACGACATCAATTGCCGTGGAGCTTGTGTGTGGTCGAAGAACGCACGTGAGGTTGTTGAATGGCAGTCTTAGCGTACCAGTTGTACTTGAATGTATTTACTCAGGTGTAGACGGGTTTCCTTCATCTTCCCCATGCGGCGGCAGCACGTGCACATTGAATTTGGTCTGTCTCATCAGACTCATCGGATGAAAGCGACCTCATAACTAAAATGTCACTCTCTGGTGTGCTTGTCATTATCGATTTAGCCGGCAACAGAAGTACTGTCATCACCAATAGACGTACCAACCACAATTGAATCACTAAACCGAGAGATTGCAATTGCAGATAGATAAACCACAGGGTTCACCTTCATTCCCTCGCGTTTCCAGAATCGTGCTCTTGGCTCCGCCCTAAGTCTCCGTCTCCGTCGTCGTCTCCACTTTGATCATCGTCACCAGCTCACCGGTAGGGACGATGTTAGAGCTACCGAATTTAGATGGCCATTAACTGACATTTTGCTGTACGGATGCACTGTCTTTGATTGATAGAAAAACAACTGGACGTGATGTTACCCATCATCTAGGGGAAATGTATTTTATATTCGCGTGGTGTGCAATAACATACACCACTATGGCTAAGTCTTTAAGTGACGAGTCTAGATTTGGGAAATATGGGACTTGTGCGTTTTTTCCGTGGCATCACAGTAAATATGGTTTGTTTTAGGTTGCGCTATAACCAAATCATACCAAAATTACACCAAAAAAATGTTCCTTGCAATGAAGCAGACATGCATTGAAGACGACGTTTATTCGTCAGCAATAATCGCTACCTTTTGGATAAAAGCTATTGCCTTGTACAAATAGCGCATCCGGAGATATGGTACCAATTCGTAGATGCTATCGTCCCAGAGCGCGTTAGTGATCAACATTTCTAGAACCGCTAGGCACCAAATTCCGCAGGAGCTATTATCCTGCTGCTTGCACCACGAGATCCGCTCAAACACTAGCATGTCTTTCAGACCGAGAATTCCCGCGACCACTTGCCCCATGCTTTTCTCAACAATCTTGTAGTTGCTATCCGACTGAAGAGGGTCGAACATGAAGCACACCTTGCTCTCTCGATCGACCAGAAATGCCACCCAGTGTAGGGATATGTTGACGACACCAACAACACGCTTGTACTGCGGATTGCTGGCACCAAAACCTCCAGCAACACGACGTTTTTGCTCTGGTAGTGCAAACTGGTGATAGTGAGGGCTGATGATACCCACGTCATGATGTTCATCTCTCAAGACGAAGAGTGAAACTAAAAGCGACGTAGTGTGTAGCCACAGGTTTTCGCGGAAGTCAAATAGTTGAGACCCAGCTATTGTATCTCCAGGAATCTTGTTGATGCTAAGATTAAGTGTCTCCACATAACCCTTGTACTCAGACTGTAATCGATAAAGAAGTGTTAGGTTACTGGTTTTGATAGGTTTGGTATAAATTTGGTCAATTGGGGTACCTTTGTGATGTGGTGCGTGTCTTGAAACGGCTCGCGAAGATCACTGACGCGCCACTCAACTGTATCCAGCCACTTTATTGTGCGCATCACCAGCTTGAAATTGTTTCGAGCCTCATGGATACTGGCCATGGCATCCAGTTGGTCAAAGTTAATACAACCGTAGTCTGGCCAGTAGGCCAGCAAATCAATGTCCGTGGTCAGTTTAATGGCGTTGATACCCTCCATTACTTTGTCTAGTGGGAGCATTTGCGTAATGACGGGAACTTCTTGGTCCTTGATGAAGGGTCTAACCGTCACAGTACTGCCGATTTCTGCGGTAGGCATCACTAGAGCATCTACCATTGCTTTGGTGTGAAACATGCTGTATGCACCGTCCAACAGCGCTGCGACATCGGTAAATTTGGCGAACCTTGACATCTTGCCTTTGCGGTACTTTTCAGCTAGCTCTCGGGCAGCACGACGCTCGGATTTATGCTTCTGTTTCTTGCGCTGTTCTTTAGTCATGCCGTTGACCACTGGACGTTCCGCAAACTTCCATATCACCACTTCAGAGTTTTGTTCATTATTTCCAACTTCGGTCAAATTTGGTGTAATTTTGGTACCAATACATGGTAGTTCATTTCTCGTAGAACCGTGATCGGCCCTGACTGCTTTTGTCTTATCAGCTTTAGCAGCGTTCGGGGTTTCACAGCCAAGATCGTAGTCACTATCACCTTCATTCTCGACCTCTTTCTGGGCACCACTAGGTATTGCTTCCTCACAAGACCCAGTAATTAATGTTTCGGGAGGGCGTGTTGACAACTCTTCTGAAAACGACATTTGGGAGAGCCTTGCCGCGCCGATTGATGATACTTGTGAAAGGCCAGGGAATGAAGGGGTTTCACGATCTGTAAAGTCGACTACATCACCGGAATGTAGTGCAACATAAAAGTCCTGAAGCCACTGAAGTGCAACCCGGTACGTCGGGGTGGACTGCATCGCCATTCGATCGATTATCTTTTCTGCCAATGCCTTCGTTTCGATATACATATCTGTCGTGGTCAGGGGGGGTTGCCGTGACAGCACTGGACACGTGAGCTGCTTCAAACCTCCAGGTCGAACGTCTCCTTCGGCGATGTTGTTCATTGGGCTGTGAACAATCCATCTCGTAGAGATTGACCGCATAGGTGGTATGACAGTCTCATAGTTGCAGTTGCTACGAACATACATCACGTGTCGACACGGCAACAGACATGTGTTCATAAATATACAATCACATTTACTTTGCTGCACCAATGTTAGCCATTATAGACGTGTTAGTAGCCGCACCAAATTTACACAACCTACCAAAATTTGACCAACACTTACCAACGTGTTAACTTCGTAAGTGTTTCCTGTCATTTGGCTCGTCACGGTAGCCTTACCAGAGCTTAGTTGTACTTTATAATCTGCACTTGGTCCTGTCGCCAATTTATACTGCTCGGAGACCAGATTGAGCGCAAACTTGCTGATCTGTAGTGCAAGCGACGAAATCTCCACGTCTTCACATAGACCACTGGGACGCCCACCAACGCGGTGGTATTCCGTAATGTATTGGTCCTCCGCATACTCCTGGAGAGTGATCAACGTAGACACAAGTTGATCAATAGAAAATGTGTCCTTGATAACATCCTTGATCTTTCCCCATTTTGATTCAATGCGGTTGTTAGTGTTGTTGGTGAGGTGCGGAACGTTTCCACGTTTGTAGGACACCCACTCATCTTGCGTGTTATCCCAGTTATCCACGAACGTTTTATACAGTGGATGCGAATCATTTCCACTGAGTTTCTCCAGCATGGCACCCTTTGCGTTTTCATATTCGTTTACATTCTTTGCGTAAACCATAAGAGCCAAAAGGCCTTTCACTTCCTTCTTCACGGGACCGGCATAGCGGGCAGCCTGCTTCTTCAGCCATGTAACCACATGCCACTGGCAGAGAAGCTGCCGGGCATCCGGAAACCCTTCCCGCAGTACATCTTTCTCATGTACCGCTTTGTCTGTCACGAAGACCTGAATGTTTCTCCACTCTGGATTGTTCTGCTTGAAAATATCAATCACGCGGCGTAGGTTCACTTTGTGTTCGCTTTCAACAAGAGCGTGGTGGATGTATTGGCCCTACACATACAATTTAGATACATATATTATCTTTTCATAAAACAATTTCATTGCCGTGCACATACCTTTCCAAACACGTCGTGAACCATAAAGCTAAAAAGCTTGTATCGGTTTGCGTTTGTATTATGAGTGGAATCCACCAATACAACTTCCGGAAAAGCCTTAAATAACCGCTTCATCTTTGCCGTTTGGAATGTTACTACGCGTGCCACATTGGTCTCGCTGTCGACCAAAATGTCCGCAGCATTTCCACCATTTTGGCTACAGAACTCGTCCAAGATTGCAAGAGCGCGCTCAGCATCTGTCAGTCCAGCGTTTTGTGTAAGCTTAACTTCTTGCACCATGTTGTGCACGTCTCGAAGAGTCGTTTTCTTGCCTACATTACCACCGAACACACACAGAAAATATTAGCTTTCACCGAAATTACACCAAACGCTTATAAGTTGTACCTGTGCGCGACCGTAGATACTGTAATATACCCTGTGCGTTGGCGCCGGCCTTGTGCAATATCTCCACGTCCTTCTTCAACTGGGGATCTTTCACGGTTCGGTTTTCAGCATAGCTTTCCCACAGGTGCTCATTAAGGTGGTGGTTATGGTTTCCGGAGGCAGACACCTTCAGTTCCCATGTACCGCTTAGCGTAGCTGTCACACGAGCATTCACGGTGGCTGTACACTTAGTTCCGCGGATCATGGTGTGCTTGCGCTTACCATTGCTGCGGGGCTTGTGGCTCTGACCATGCGTACACTTTAACGTTTTCGAATAAAACTCCCAGTGTTCTGGTAACAGCATCATAGTTTTCCTTGCACGCTTGCCCTCCATCTTAATAGTCTCCGCAGACTTCTCAATCTGTTTATTGCGCTGGCCGACAGAAGTACTGGTGCGCTTGGAAAACTGCTGAAAACTTTTGCGCTGGAACTTGTCAAACGCTTGGTGAAAATCCTCCCAGGAGTCAAACGTTGAGGGAAAGCCCCTGAAAAAAACTGGTAGACCTTGAGGTTTCAGATTGTGCTTTCGGTGTCGAATTTGGTGTGTTTTTGGTACTATACCAAAAGTTTCGTCGGTGATCGCGTCATCTTCTTCCTCGTATTTGTCCCCCTCGTCATTATTTCTCTCGCCATCATATTCGACCTCACCACCACTGTCCATCCCACTGCAATTTTCGTCTCCACCACCATCCGATTTGCCGCTCGATGAGCTACCTTCATCATTATCTTCGTAGCCGTCACTGTCTTCGTCGCTCTTTTGAGATGGAACTTTGTCCACGAAATCAGAGTCATCGCTGCCATCGGGAGATGGCTCGCCGTCTGCTTCGTCGAAAGCTGCAATGACCTCACGAAGCGCACAATCTTCTGTACCTTTAGCCTCTTTACCAAACATATGACTTAATGCGCGGCCTTCCCATCGATCTGTACGTTGACTTCCACCCGATTCTTCTTCAAACTCTTTTTGCAGCATAGCAGCTGTCGATCGGGTAACTCGCTGCTTACCACAAACGGCGAGACGAATGGCTTGCTCCTCCTTTCTGGCTCGAGCAATCTTCTCTGCGTGATGGACCTGAAGCAATGCGTGGTTGAAAACTTGTAGGGGAGGGGTCTTCTCCATAGCACAGACAGTGTCGTTCCGAAGGCATCGCTGATTCTGCCTAATGCGAATCCGAGCCAGCTCGGCGCTGTTCCTCTGCGCATGCGTGACCTTGCCATGACTTGGATACGAGGGTAGATCTAGATTGTCCCCCTGACAAGCGATTATGTGTTAGTGTAATTTGCCATCATACTTGCATAGAGACAGATAAAGGTACCATCCTGCTGCTCTTCCTCCTGTCTCCTGACTCCAAGGGGGAGGATCGACGAATGCCAGTCAGTTCGAAAGCACTAAATTTCGAAAAACTCCGGGTCTCCCCAGTTTGGTATGATATTTTATCTTTCTGTGCCAAAACTTCAACCCGAAGCACTCTATCTGGCTCTTTACCGATCACCAAAGTTACACATGATTTGACCGCATTTACACTGAACTCAGAGCCTAAATTCGGTAGCTCCAGTGGTCTCCTCACCGGTAGGGGACATCTCCGTGTGCGTGGTTGTGCGGACCGTCTTGGTCACGACGCTGCCGGCAGCTTCCACCGAGCGGAACACCTCTGTCTTCACCGTCTCTCCGGGCACAGTGCCAGCTTCCTAAATTGAGTATATATCTATAGCTCCAGAGCGGTTGTGGCGAGATGATCGCTTATTCACTAGCAAACTTAGTGATAACTGCAACGACCTTTACGAAGTCACTTTTTCGGTGATTTACCATGGATATCATAATACAACATTGATCTACCTGTTCATTATCCAGGTTCAGCAGAAACTGTGCTACGCGTTGACCTGAGCCGCATCGGTAGCCCAGGTTGTTGAAATATCCCACAATATCTTCACCTGCTACGTGAAATAGAATTTCTCCGTTGTTGAGCAAGAAGATTGTCAAAGACTTAGCAGACGTCCATTTCTGAGTGCCCAGCCATATGCAATGCCATCATCGTGAGCGTGTGGTTCTCATTGTCAAAGCCTTCATTTACAATGAGCACATTCTTCTCACCGAACTCCAGTGCAAGTAATTGGACAGGTACAAGTGGATACGTAGTGGGTTGCAATCTGTCTTACTCTATTCAATTGACCCGCCATTGAAAAGTTCCGGGTGGAACTCAGCGAAATTCTCATGACAAAATACACACACTAGAAGATCTGTCGTCAAGAGCGTCTCGACTCGCCCGGCCTGACCATCGAGATACGACACAAAGTGCGGGTGCCATTGCTTGTGATACTTTCGCATTTCCCCAAAACTAAACGCGTGCTGCACCTCGTCGACAGTGGTCTGCCCAACGGAATTCCCTGTCACCTTCTCCTCAACAACCGATCCAGAATTTTTTTCTACCTCCGTTCGTGTCTCCATGGACACATTCGTACTTTTCGCACCATCCATCTCTTCATTGTAGTCTACACTTCAATCACGATCGTGGCGACACCATTTGTCATCACCTTTCGTCTAGTGGTGCGTACCGTCTTGATGACGATGCTCACGTCGTTCTCCACTGAGCGGATGTCTGCATTTTAACGTCAACTTTGTTCTCGACTGGCGTACGTGTCGAGATTTGGCCGACAACTGTCTCGGTGCTAGTCTCCGTCGCGACCGTTGTGCTCTTGACACCGTCCTTGACCTCCGTCTCCGTTGTTTTCTCCACATCGATAGCCGTGACAAAGTCTCCGTAGCTGGCTTCGTCGTGTCTATAGTTATGGTCTCGACGCTACCGTCCTTCCGCTCCGAAACACCTGTGACTGCACGCTTGTACCCTCTGTGGGCTGCTGTTTCTCGTCTTGTCCTTATTGTTGAGTGTAGTGGTCCTCGATCATGTTCGTGCGCCGACGCTCGCCGCTCTCGTCGAAACTCAAGATCTTCTGGGTGCTCGAGAACGCAAAACTCGGGCTCTCACCATCGCTGCTTACTGTTGTCGTCTTGTGGTCGTCCTTATTGCTGGTGTTGTTTACCTTGTATGTCCATCGCTAGTACAAGCCTTGCTATACGGCCTCGGTCGTTCTCGAAACTCAACTGAAGCGTATCCACCCTTGCCAATCTGCAGCGAGCGAAACGTCTGATTCCTAATACCTGGAACTGAGAAGTGTTTACGGGCGATGGCGAGCAGTTAGCATGGAAATCTCATTGGGGACAGTGGCGGCTAGTTTGGAGACAGCATGACGGGACTGGGAAAGTTGGATGTGTCTTGACCGACACCTCAGTGCTAAGCTGCTGATTTTGTCACTTCTGCAGTCTGTAAGGAATTCTTGTGTTCACAGTACACTGTAGAGTGCTAATGAGGCTTCCCAGTCCTGGTAGCTGTATCATGACAGTCTACTGGCCTAATCCTGAGCGCCTGCGGTTGATAGAGTGCCTTTGTCGACCGAAGTGGTAGTCATTTTGACGAGTTTACTCGTCGGGATTGCAGCACTTGCGAGAGCCTGACCGCCACTGAATGATTGGCAGTCATCGATCTCGCGCATCGAGTTGTCGAGCGATCAGAGGTTAACGTGGATATGAACAAACCACGTGATTGATCACTGTTGCTTCGAGGGATGTCATCACAGACTCCAGTTCATCGGGCATGCTGCCTGCGGCAGGCCCTGCCAGTAAGTACTACATGTACATACAAAGTGCTACCAATGATCTGTGCGACCAGCTTCAACGTGACTGAGTTGCACTCTCTTGCGCCGACCTGACTCGTATCATAGATGTCCTGCGATTCGTAGCCTACGAATCGTAGGACACCATCAAACGGGGCGATTCTTATTTTTCAGCGACTTCATGCAGTGAGCAGATGTGCAAGTCGAAGGCGGGTTTAGAGCGGCTTCAAACCTCTCCTCGATGACAAAGCTGATTTCCTCAGGGTGACTTGTTCCGACGACGACAGCCTCGTGGCGAATCGCTAAGCGATCGAGGTGCTGTGGTGGCACTGGCGCCTCCATAGCCTGGGCAAGCCTAGCAAGCACTCTATGGCAAAGAGTGGCTACGCACCGCCTTCCTGATTGGCCGAAAGCTTCAAACTGATTTGCTGGAAATCTTATGTACACTATCCTCCAAACTCGATATGTATCCGTTACCCGTAAATTATATGGATTTATCAAACTCTTTGTATTTTCTTCATTTAGTAGATAACCTGCTATTCCGTATTGACTAATCTTATTGATACTATTCATTCAAAGAGGCCAATCAAGCATCAACGATCTTCCTGCGTGCTTGTAGCCCCTCTTCATATTCGCTTTTGCGCGCTCGGAAGTAGGTCGAGTGCGGACGGGCGAGAGCAAGCCGAGCCACCGTAGCGTGTTTGGTGTGTCCAGTGTTGAGTGTTGAGTATCACGCGTGAAGAACCAGGTCATGGGCGGAGCCGAGTCGGCCGAGATGGATCCCAAACAAAAACTAGCGGCGGCTGGCGGTAAGACGACGGCCAAAGGGACACAGGTGAAGACTGTGGAGGGCGGCGTGACTACGTACACGACGACTACCGAGAAGAAGGCGCCCGTGGCGGACTTTGAGGCCGTCAGCGAGCAGAAGACCAGCAAGAAGGGTGGCAAAGCGCACCGCGAGCCCGAGACGGAGCCGAATGACCCCAAAAATGCGGCCACCAATGACAATGACATTAAGACGGAGGTTTTCCGCAAGGTTGAAGCTGACGGATGTGTTATTGTGACAACGGTCAAGACGACACGAAGCACTTCAACCTCGTCGACTGGAGAGCTCATTACAACCATCGAAGTGGAGACAACCACGGAAACGGAGGAACCGAACGGAGACATCTCAACTTCAGTGAGAACAGAAACTACGACAGAAAGGGAGGGCAAGACCATCCACCGAGACCACGACATCAAGCCAAGCCCCCATACACCAGCACTTATGAATGCACCTGAAAGTAAGACCACTCTCTCGACCATGGAGGCTGGTGCCGCCCCCGGCGAGTCCGTGCAGACGGAGGTGTTCCAGTCGCAGGAGGCCGACGGCAGCATCGTGACGAAGACGGTAAAGACGACGACACGCATCACGAAGTCTTCCAGCGGCGAGTTGGTGAAGACGGTCGAGGTGGAGACCACGACGGAGACCGAGACAACGTCTGGCGAGAAGAGCACGACGGTGGAGACGGAGACACGCGAGGAGACGGATATCCAGGAGAGCAGCATCGCGAGGGCGTCCGTGTTGGGCGCTGGAGCTATCCGTTCGACCGTGGAGTCTGGTGCCGCCCCCGGCGAGTCCGTGCAGACGGAGGTGTTCCAGTCGCAGGAGGCTGACGGCAGCATCGTGACGAAGACGGTGAAGACGACGACACGCATCACGAAGTCTTCCAGCGGCGAGTTGGTGAAGACGGTCGAGGTGGAGACCACGACGGAGACCGAGACAACGTCTGGCGAGAAGAGCACGACGGTGGAGACGGAGACGCGCGAGGAGACGGATATCCAGGAGAGCAGCATCGCGAGGGCGTCCGTGTTGGGCGCTGGAGCTATCCGTTCGACCGTGGAGGCTGGTGCCGCCCCGGCGAGTCCGTGCAGACGGAGGTGTTCCAGTCGCAGGAGGCCGACGGCAGCATCGTGACGAAGACGGTGAAGACGACGACACGCATCACGAAGTCTTCCAGCGGCGAGTTGGTGAAGACGGTCGAGGTGGAGACCACGACGGAGACCGAGACAACGTCTGGCGAGAAGAGCACGACGGTGGAGACGGAGACGCGCGAGGAGACGGATATCCAGGAGAGCAGCATCGCGAGGGCGTCCGTGTTGGGCGCTGGAGCTATCCGTTCGACCGTGGAGGCTGGTGCCGCCCCCGGCGAGTCCGTGCAGACGGAGGTGTTCCAGTCGCAGGAGGCTGACGGCAGCATCGTGACGAAGACGGTGAAGACGACGACACGCATCACGAAGTCTTCCAGCGGCGAGTTGGTGAAGACGGTCGAGGTGGAGACCACGACGGAGACCGAGACAACGTCTGGCGAGAAGAGCACGACGGTGGAGACGGAGACGCGCGAGGAGACGGATATCCAGGAGAGCAGCATCGCGAGGGCGTCCGTGTTGGGCGCTGGAGCTATCCGTTCGACCGTGGAGGCTGGTGCCGCCCCCGGCGAGTCCGTGCAGACGGAGGTGTTCCAGTCGCAGGAGGCCGACGGCAGCATCGTGACGAAGACGGTGAAGACGACGACACGCATCACGAAGTCTTCCAGCGGCGAGTTGGTGAAGACGGTCGAGGTGGAGACCACGACGGAGACCGAGACAACGTCTGGCGAGAAGAGCACGACGGTGGAGACGGAGACGCGCGAGGAGACGGATATCCAGGAGAGCAGCATCGCGAGGGCGTCCGTGTTGGGCGCTGGAGCTATCCGTTCGACCGTGGAGGCTGGTGCCGCCCCCGGCGAGTCCGTGCAGACGGAGGTGTTCCAGTCGCAGGAGGCTGACGGCAGCATCGTGACGAAGACGGTGAAGACGACGACACGCATCACGAAGTCTTCCAGCGGCGAGTTGGTGAAGACGGTCGAGGTGGAGACCACGACGGAGACCGAGACAACGTCTGGCGAGAAGAGCACGACGGTGGAGACGGAGACGCGCGAGGAGACGGATATCCAGGAGAGCAGCATCGCGAGGGCGTCCGTGTTGGGCGCTGGAGCTATCCGTTCGACCGTGGAGGCTGGTGCCGGCCCCGGCGAGTCCGTGCAGACGGAGGTGTTCCAGTCGCAGGAGGCCGACGGCAGCATCGTGACGAAGACGGTGAAGACGACGACACGCATCACGAAGTCTTCCAGCGGCGAGTTGGTGAAGACGGTCGAGGTGGAGACCACGACGGAGACCGAGACAACGTCTGGCGAGAAGAGCACGACGGTGGAGACGGAGACACGCGAGGAGACGGATATCCAGGAGAGCAGCATCGCGAGGGCGTCCGTGTTGGGCGCTGGAGCTATCCGTTCGACCGTGGAGGCTGGTGCCGCCCCCGGCGAGTCCGTGCAGACGGAGGTGTTCCAGTCGCAGGAGGCTGACGGCAGCATCGTGACGAAGACGGTGAAGACGACGACACGCATCACGAAGTCTTCCAGCGGCGAGTTGGTGAAGACGGTCGAGGTGGAGACCACGACGGAGACCGAGACAACGTCTGGCGAGAAGAGCACGACGGTGGAGACGGAGACGCGCGAGGAGACGGATATCCAGGAGAGCAGCATCGCGAGGGCGTCCGTGTTGGGCGCTGGAGCTATCCGTTCGACCGTGGAGGCTGGTGCCGCCCCGGCGAGTCCGTGCAGACGGAGGTGTTCCAGTCGCAGGAGGCCGACGGCAGCATCGTGACGAAGACGGTGAAGACGACGACACGCATCACGAAGTCTTCCAGCGGCGAGTTGGTGAAGACGGTCGAGGTGGAGACCACGACGGAGACCGAGACAACGTCTGGCGAGAAGAGCACGACGGTGGAGACGGAGACGCGCGAGGAGACGGATATCCAGGAGAGCAGCATCGCGAGGGCGTCCGTGTTGGGCGCTGGAGCTATCCGTTCGACCGTGGAGGCTGGTGCCGGCCCCGGCGAGTCCGTGCAGACGGAGGTGTTCCAGTCGCAGGAGGCTGACGGCAGCATCGTGACGAAGACGGTGAAGACGACGACACGCATCACGAAGTCTTCCAGCGGCGAGTTGGTGAAGACGGTCGAGGTGGAGACCACGACGGAGACCGAGACAACGTCTGGCGAGAAGAGCACGACGGTGGAGACGGAGACACGCGAGGAGACGGATATCCAGGAGAGCAGCATCGCGAGGGCGTCCGTGTTGGGCGCTGGAGCTATCCGTTCGACCGTGGAGGCTGGTGCCGCCCCCGGCGAGTCCGTGCAGACGGAGGTGTTCCAGTCGCAGGAGGCTGACGGCAGCATCGTGACGAAGACGGTGAAGACGACGACACGCATCACGAAGTCTTCCAGCGGCGAGTTGGTGAAGACGGTCGAGGTGGAGACCACGACGGAGACCGAGACAACGTCTGGCGAGAAGAGCACGACGGTGGAGACGGAGACGCGCGAGGAGACGGATATCCAGGAGAGCAGCATCGCGAGGGCGTCCGTGTTGGGCGCTGGAGCTATCCGTTCGACCGTGGAGGCTGGTGCCGGCCCCGGCGAGTCCGTGCAGACGGAGGTGTTCCAGTCGCAGGAGGCCGACGGCAGCATCGTGACGAAGACGGTGAAGACGACGACACGCATCACGAAGTCTTCCAGCGGCGAGTTGGTGAAGACGGTCGAGGTGGAGACCACGACGGAGACCGAGACAACGTCTGGCGAGAAGAGCACGACGGTGGAGACGGAGACACGCGAGGAGACGGATATCCAGGAGAGCAGCATCGCGAGGGCGTCCGTGTTGGGCGCTGGAGCTATCCGTTCGACCGTGGAGGCTGGTGCCGGCCCCGGCGAGTCCGTGCAGACGGAGGTGTTCCAGTCGCAGGAGGCCGACGGCAGCATCGTGACGAAGACGGTGAAGACGACGACACGCATCACGAAGTCTTCCAGCGGCGAGTTGGTGAAGACGGTCGAGGTGGAGACCACGACGGAGACCGAGACAACGTCTGGCGAGAAGAGCACGACGGTGGAGACGGAGACACGCGAGGAGACGGATATCCAGGAGAGCAGCATCGCGAGGGCGTCCGTGTTGGGCGCTGGAGCTATCCGTTCGACCGTGGAGGCTGGTGCCGCCCCCGGCGAGTCCGTGCAGACGGAGGTGTTCCAGTCGCAGGAGGCCGACGGCAGCATCGTGACGAAGACGGTGAAGACGACGACACGCATCACGAAGTCTTCCAGCGGCGAGTTGGTGAAGACGGTCGAGGTGGAGACCACGACGGAGACCGAGACAACGTCTGGCGAGAAGAGCACGACGGTGGAGACGGAGACACGCGAGGAGACGGATATCCAGGAGAGCAGCATCGCGAGGGCGTCCGTGTTGGGCGCTGGAGCTATCCGTTCGACCGTGGAGGCTGGTGCCGCCCCCGGCGAGTCCGTGCAGACGGAGGTGTTCCAGTCGCAGGAGGCGACGGCAGCATCGTGACGAAGACGGTGAAGACGACGACACGCATCACGAAGTCTTCCAGCGGCGAGTTGGTGAAGACGGTCGAGGTGGAGACCACGACGGAGACCGAGACAACGTCTGGCGAGAAGAGCACGACGGTGGAGACGGAGACACGCGAGGAGACGGATATCCAGGAGAGCAGCATCGCGAGGGCGTCCGTGTTGGGCGCTGGAGCTATCCGTTCGACCGTGGAGGCTGGTGCCGCCCCCGGCGAGTCCGTGCAGACGGAGGTGTTCCAGTCGCAGGAGGCCGACGGCAGCATCGTGACGAAGACGGTGAAGACGACGACACGCATCACGAAGTCTTCCAGCGGCGAGTTGGTGAAGACGGTCGAGGTGGAGACCACGACGGAGACCGAGACAACGTCTGGCGAGAAGAGCACGACGGTGGAGACGGAGACGCGCGAGGAGACGGATATCCAGGAGAGCAGCATCGCGAGGGCGTCCGTGTTGGGCGCTGGAGCTATCCGTTCGACCGTGGAGGCTGGTGCCGCCCCCGGCGAGTCCGTGCAGACGGAGGTGTTCCAGTCGCAGGAGGCCGACGGCAGCATCGTGACGAAGACGGTGAAGACGACGACACGCATCACGAAGTCTTCCAGCGGCGAGTTGGTGAAGACGGTCGAGGTGGAGACCACGACGGAGACCGAGACAACGTCTGGCGAGAAGAGCACGACGGTGGAGACGGAGACGCGCGAGGAGACGGATATCCAGGAGAGCAGCATCGCGAGGGCGTCCGTGTTGGGCGCTGGAGCTATCCGTTCGACCGTGGAGGCTGGTGCCGCCCCCGGCGAGTCCGTGCAGACGGAGGTGTTCCAGTCGCAGGAGGCCGACGGCAGCATCGTGACGAAGACGGTGAAGACGACGACACGCATCACGAAGTCTTCCAGCGGCGAGTTGGTGAAGACGGTCGAGGTGGAGACCACGACGGAGACCGAGACAACGTCTGGCGAGAAGAGCACGACGGTGGAGACGGAGACGCGCGAGGAGACGGATATCCAGGAGAGCAGCATCGCGAGGGCGTCCGTGTTGGGCGCTGGAGCTATCCGTTCGACCGTGGAGGCTGGTGCCGCCCCCGGCGAGTCCGTGCAGACGGAGGTGTTCCAGTCGCAGGAGGCCGACGGCAGCATCGTGACGAAGACGGTGAAGACGACGACACGCATCACGAAGTCTTCCAGCGGCGAGTTGGTGAAGACGGTCGAGGTGGAGACCACGACGGAGACCGAGACAACGTCTGGCGAGAAGAGCACGACGGTGGAGACGGAGACGCGCGAGGAGACGGATATCCAGGAGAGCAGCATCGCGAGGGCGTCCGTGTTGGGCGCTGGAGCTATCCGTTCGACCGTGGAGGCTGGTGCCGCCCCCGGCGAGTCCGTGCAGACGGAGGTGTTCCAGTCGCAGGAGGCCGACGGCAGCATCGTGACGAAGACGGTGAAGACGACGACACGCATCACGAAGTCTTCCAGCGGCGAGTTGGTGAAGACGGTCGAGGTGGAGACCACGACGGAGACCGAGACAACGTCTGGCGAGAAGAGCACGACGGTGGAGACGGAGACGCGCGAGGAGACGGATATCCAGGAGAGCAGCATCGCGAGGGCGTCCGTGTTGGGCGCTGGAGCTATCCGTTCGACCGTGGAGGCTGGTGCCGCCCCGGCGAGTCCGTGCAGACGGAGGTGTTCCAGTCGCAGGAGGCCGACGGCAGCATCGTGACGAAGACGGTGAAGACGACGACACGCATCACGAAGTCTTCCAGCGGCGAGTTGGTGAAGACGGTCGAGGTGGAGACCACGACGGAGACCGAGACAACGTCTGGCGAGAAGAGCACGACGGTGGAGACGGAGACGCGCGAGGAGACGGATATCCAGGAGAGCAGCATCGCGAGGGCGTCCGTGTTGGGCGCTGGAGCTATCCGTTCGACCGTGGAGGCTGGTGCCGCCCCCGGCGAGTCCGTGCAGACGGAGGTGTTCCAGTCGCAGGAGGCCGACGGCAGCATCGTGACGAAGACGGTGAAGACGACGACACGCATCACGAAGTCTTCCAGCGGCGAGTTGGTGAAGACGGTCGAGGTGGAGACCACGACGGAGACCGAGACAACGTCTGGCGAGAAGAGCACGACGGTGGAGACGGAGACGCGCGAGGAGACGGATATCCAGGAGAGCAGCATCGCGAGGGCGTCCGTGTTGGGCGCTGGAGCTATCCGTTCGACCGTGGAGGCTGGTGCCGCCCCCGGCGAGTCCGTGCAGACGGAGGTGTTCCAGTCGCAGGAGGCCGACGGCAGCATCGTGACGAAGACGGTGAAGACGACGACACGCATCACGAAGTCTTCCAGCGGCGAGTTGGTGAAGACGGTCGAGGTGGAGACCACGACGGAGACCGAGACAACGTCTGGCGAGAAGAGCACGACGGTGGAGACGGAGACGCGCGAGGAGACGGATATCCAGGAGAGCAGCATCGCGAGGGCGTCCGTGTTGGGCGCTGGAGCTATCCGTTCGACCGTGGAGGCTGGTGCCGCCCCCGGCGAGTCCGTGCAGACGGAGGTGTTCCAGTCGCAGGAGGCCGACGGCAGCATCGTGACGAAGACGGTGAAGACGACGACACGCATCACGAAGTCTTCCAGCGGCGAGTTGGTGAAGACGGTCGAGGTGGAGACCACGACGGAGACCGAGACAACGTCTGGCGAGAAGAGCACGACGGTGGAGACGGAGACGCGCGAGGAGACGGATATCCAGGAGAGCAGCATCGCGAGGGCGTCCGTGTTGGGCGCTGGAGCTATCCGTTCGACCGTGGAGGCTGGTGCCGCCCCCGGCGAGTCCGTGCAGACGGAGGTGTTCCAGTCGCAGGAGGCCGACGGCAGCATCGTGACGAAGACGGTGAAGACGACGACACGCATCACGAAGTCTTCCAGCGGCGAGTTGGTGAAGACGGTCGAGGTGGAGACCACGACGGAGACCGAGACAACGTCTGGCGAGAAGAGCACGACGGTGGAGACGGAGACGCGCGAGGAGACGGATATCCAGGAGAGCAGCATCGCGAGGGCGTCCGTGTTGGGCGCTGGAGCTATCCGTTCGACCGTGGAGGCTGGTGCCGCCCCCGGCGAGTCCGTGCAGACGGAGGTGTTCCAGTCGCAGGAGGCCGACGGCAGCATCGTGACGAAGACGGTGAAGACGACGACACGCATCACGAAGTCTTCCAGCGGCGAGTTGGTGAAGACGGTCGAGGTGGAGACCACGACGGAGACCGAGACAACGTCTGGCGAGAAGAGCACGACGGTGGAGACGGAGACGCGCGAGGAGACGGATATCCAGGAGAGCAGCATCGCGAGGGCGTCCGTGTTGGGCGCTGGAGCTATCCGTTCGACCGTGGAGGCTGGTGCCGCCCCCGGCGAGTCCGTGCAGACGGAGGTGTTCCAGTCGCAGGAGGCCGACGGCAGCATCGTGACGAAGACGGTGAAGACGACGACACGCATCACGAAGTCTTCCAGCGGCGAGTTGGTGAAGACGGTCGAGGTGGAGACCACGACGGAGACCGAGACAACGTCTGGCGAGAAGAGCACGACGGTGGAGACGGAGACGCGCGAGGAGACGGATATCCAGGAGAGCAGCATCGCGAGGGCGTCCGTGTTGGGCGCTGGAGCTATCCGTTCGACCGTGGAGGCTGGTGCCGCCCCCGGCGAGTCCGTGCAGACGGAGGTGTTCCAGTCGCAGGAGGCCGACGGCAGCATCGTGACGAAGACGGTGAAGACGACGACACGCATCACGAAGTCTTCCAGCGGCGAGTTGGTGAAGACGGTCGAGGTGGAGACCACGACGGAGACCGAGACAACGTCTGGCGAGAAGAGCACGACGGTGGAGACGGAGACGCGCGAGGAGACGGATATCCAGGAGAGCAGCATCGCGAGGGCGTCCGTGTTGGGCGCTGGAGCTATCCGTTCGACCGTGGAGGCTGGTGCCGCCCCCGGCGAGTCCGTGCAGACGGAGGTGTTCCAGTCGCAGGAGGCCGACGGCAGCATCGTGACGAAGACGGTGAAGACGACGACACGCATCACGAAGTCTTCCAGCGGCGAGTTGGTGAAGACGGTCGAGGTGGAGACCACGACGGAGACCGAGACAACGTCTGGCGAGAAGAGCACGACGGTGGAGACGGAGACGCGCGAGGAGACGGATATCCAGGAGAGCAGCATCGCGAGGGCGTCCGTGTTGGGCGCTGGAGCTATCCGTTCGACCGTGGAGGCTGGTGCCGCCCCCGGCGAGTCCGTGCAGACGGAGGTGTTCCAGTCGCAGGAGGCCGACGGCAGCATCGTGACGAAGACGGTGAAGACGACGACACGCATCACGAAGTCTTCCAGCGGCGAGTTGGTGAAGACGGTCGAGGTGGAGACCACGACGGAGACCGAGACAACGTCTGGCGAGAAGAGCACGACGGTGGAGACGGAGACGCGCGAGGAGACGGATATCCAGGAGAGCAGCATCGCGAGGGCGTCCGTGTTGGGCGCTGGAGCTATCCGTTCGACCGTGGAGGCTGGTGCCGCCCCCGGCGAGTCCGTGCAGACGGAGGTGTTCCAGTCGCAGGAGGCCGACGGCAGCATCGTGACGAAGACGGTGAAGACGACGACACGCATCACGAAGTCTTCCAGCGGCGAGTTGGTGAAGACGGTCGAGGTGGAGACCACGACGGAGACCGAGACAACGTCTGGCGAGAAGAGCACGACGGTGGAGACGGAGACGCGCGAGGAGACGGATATCCAGGAGAGCAGCATCGCGAGGGCGTCCGTGTTGGGCGCTGGAGCTATCCGTTCGACCGTGGAGGCTGGTGCCGCCCCCGGCGAGTCCGTGCAGACGGAGGTGTTCCAGTCGCAGGAGGCCGACGGCAGCATCGTGACGAAGACGGTGAAGACGACGACACGCATCACGAAGTCTTCCAGCGGCGAGTTGGTGAAGACGGTCGAGGTGGAGACCACGACGGAGACCGAGACAACGTCTGGCGAGAAGAGCACGACGGTGGAGACGGAGACGCGCGAGGAGACGGATATCCAGGAGAGCAGCATCGCGAGGGCGTCCGTGTTGGGCGCTGGAGCTATCCGTTCGACCGTGGAGGCTGGTGCCGCCCCCGGCGAGTCCGTGCAGACGGAGGTGTTCCAGTCGCAGGAGGCCGACGGCAGCATCGTGACGAAGACGGTGAAGACGACGACACGCATCACGAAGTCTTCCAGCGGCGAGTTGGTGAAGACGGTCGAGGTGGAGACCACGACGGAGACCGAGACAACGTCTGGCGAGAAGAGCACGACGGTGGAGACGGAGACGCGCGAGGAGACGGATATCCAGGAGAGCAGCATCGCGAGGGCGTCCGTGTTGGGCGCTGGAGCTATCCGTTCGACCGTGGAGGCTGGTGCCGCCCCCGGCGAGTCCGTGCAGACGGAGGTGTTCCAGTCGCAGGAGGCCGACGGCAGCATCGTGACGAAGACGGTGAAGACGACGACACGCATCACGAAGTCTTCCAGCGGCGAGTTGGTGAAGACGGTCGAGGTGGAGACCACGACGGAGACCGAGACAACGTCTGGCGAGAAGAGCACGACGGTGGAGACGGAGACGCGCGAGGAGACGGATATCCAGGAGAGCAGCATCGCGAGGGCGTCCGTGTTGGGCGCTGGAGCTATCCGTTCGACCGTGGAGGCTGGTGCCGCCCCCGGCGAGTCCGTGCAGACGGAGGTGTTCCAGTCGCAGGAGGCCGACGGCAGCATCGTGACGAAGACGGTGAAGACGACGACACGCATCACGAAGTCTTCCAGCGGCGAGTTGGTGAAGACGGTCGAGGTGGAGACCACGACGGAGACCGAGACAACGTCTGGCGAGAAGAGCACGACGGTGGAGACGGAGACGCGCGAGGAGACGGATATCCAGGAGAGCAGCATCGCGAGGGCGTCCGTGTTGGGCGCTGGAGCTATCCGTTCGACCGTGGAGGCTGGTGCCGCCCCCGGCGAGTCCGTGCAGACGGAGGTGTTCCAGTCGCAGGAGGCCGACGGCAGCATCGTGACGAAGACGGTGAAGACGACGACACGCATCACGAAGTCTTCCAGCGGCGAGTTGGTGAAGACGGTCGAGGTGGAGACCACGACGGAGACCGAGACAACGTCTGGCGAGAAGAGCACGACGGTGGAGACGGAGACGCGCGAGGAGACGGATATCCAGGAGAGCAGCATCGCGAGGGCGTCCGTGTTGGGCGCTGGAGCTATCCGTTCGACCGTGGAGGCTGGTGCCGCCCCCGGCGAGTCCGTGCAGACGGAGGTGTTCCAGTCGCAGGAGGCCGACGGCAGCATCGTGACGAAGACGGTGAAGACGACGACACGCATCACGAAGTCTTCCAGCGGCGAGTTGGTGAAGACGGTCGAGGTGGAGACCACGACGGAGACCGAGACAACGTCTGGCGAGAAGAGCACGACGGTGGAGACGGAGACGCGCGAGGAGACGGATATCCAGGAGAGCAGCATCGCGAGGGCGTCCGTGTTGGGCGCTGGAGCTATCCGTTCGACCGTGGAGGCTGGTGCCGCCCCCGGCGAGTCCGTGCAGACGGAGGTGTTCCAGTCGCAGGAGGCCGACGGCAGCATCGTGACGAAGACGGTGAAGACGACGACACGCATCACGAAGTCTTCCAGCGGCGAGTTGGTGAAGACGGTCGAGGTGGAGACCACGACGGAGACCGAGACAACGTCTGGCGAGAAGAGCACGACGGTGGAGACGGAGACGCGCGAGGAGACGGATATCCAGGAGAGCAGCATCGCGAGGGCGTCCGTGTTGGGCGCTGGAGCTATCCGTTCGACCGTGGAACCTCGGGTTACCTCTAGTAAGTTATTGGAGGATCAAATAAATGAGAAAGCCACTACAGATGAAACCACCGTGACGTCGGAGGACGTATCCGATGAGCACAAGAAGGTGAGCGGTCTGACGACGGCTGCCGTCGGTGCCGTCGGTGCCGTCACTACGGGAGCTGTCATCGGCTCTGCTGTGAGTGCCACCCGTTCCAAGAAGACGTCCGGCGATGTCGGCTCGACCAAGAAGACGTCGGGCGATATTGACTCGACCAAGACGACCGAGACGACTGAGACTACCGAGACGACCGAGACGGTGACGACCGAGGATGTGAGCGGCGTGACCAGTGAGGACGTGGGCCGCGACGTGACGCGCAGCGTGACTGAGCACGGCGGCTACGCCGTGACGTCTGGTTGGACGAGCGGCACGGACGCTAAGCAGCAAACCACCGAGACGACTGAAACGACTGAAACGACGGAAACGACCACTGAGGAGACTACTACGGAGGAGACCACCGTGACGTCGGAGGACGTATCCGATGAGCACAAGAAGGTGAGCGGTCTGACGACGGCTGCCGTCGGTGCCGTCGGTGCCGTCACTACGGGAGCTGTCATCGGCTCTGCTGTGAGTGCCACCCGTTCCAAGAAGACGTCCGGCGATGTCGGCTCGACCAAGAAGACGTCGGGCGATATTGACTCGACCAAGACGACCGAGACGACTGAGACTACCGAGACGACCGAGACGGTGACGACCGAGGATGTGAGCGGCGTGACCAGTGAGGACGTGGGCCGCGACGTGACGCGCAGCGTGACTGAGCACGGCGGCTACGCCGTGACGTCTGGTTGGACGAGCGGCACGGACGCTAAGCAGCAAACCACCGAGACGACTGAAACGACTGAAACGACGGAAACGACCACTGAGGAGACTACTACGGAGGAGACCACCGTGACGTCGGAGGACGTATCCGATGAGCACAAGAAGGTGAGCGGTCTGACGACGGCTGCCGTCGGTGCCGTCGGTGCCGTCACTACGGGAGCTGTCATCGGCTCTGCTGTGAGTGCCACCCGTTCCAAGAAGACGTCCGGCGATGTCGGCTCGACCAAGAAGACGTCGGGCGATATTGACTCGACCAAGACGACCGAGACGACTGAGACTACCGAGACGACCGAGACGGTGACGACCGAGGATGTGAGCGGCGTGACCAGTGAGGACGTGGGCCGCGACGTGACGCGCAGCGTGACTGAGCACGGCGGCTACGCCGTGACGTCTGGTTGGACGAGCGGCACGGACGCTAAGCAGCAAACCACCGAGACGACTGAAACGACTGAAACGACGGAAACGACCACTGAGGAGACTACTACGGAGGAGACCACCGTGACGTCGGAGGACGTATCCGATGAGCACAAGAAGGTGAGCGGTCTGACGACGGCTGCCGTCGGTGCCGTCGGTGCCGTCACTACGGGAGCTGTCATCGGCTCTGCTGTGAGTGCCACCCGTTCCAAGAAGACGTCCGGCGATGTCGGCTCGACCAAGAAGACGTCGGGCGATATTGACTCGACCAAGACGACCGAGACGACTGAGACTACCGAGACGACCGAGACGGTGACGACCGAGGATGTGAGCGGCGTGACCAGTGAGGACGTGGGCCGCGACGTGACGCGCAGCGTGACTGAGCACGGCGGCTACGCCGTGACGTCTGGTTGGACGAGCGGCACGGACGCTAAGCAGCAAACCACCGAGACGACTGAAACGACTGAAACGACGGAAACGACCACTGAGGAGACTACTACGGAGGAGACCACCGTGACGTCGGAGGACGTATCCGATGAGCACAAGAAGGTGAGCGGTCTGACGACGGCTGCCGTCGGTGCCGTCGGTGCCGTCACTACGGGAGCTGTCATCGGCTCTGCTGTGAGTGCCACCCGTTCCAAGAAGACGTCCGGCGATGTCGGCTCGACCAAGAAGACGTCGGGCGATATTGACTCGACCAAGACGACCGAGACGACTGAGACTACCGAGACGACCGAGACGGTGACGACCGAGGATGTGAGCGGCGTGACCAGTGAGGACGTGGGCCGCGACGTGACGCGCAGCGTGACTGAGCACGGCGGCTACGCCGTGACGTCTGGTTGGACGAGCGGCACGGACGCTAAGCAGCAAACCACCGAGACGACTGAAACGACTGAAACGACGGAAACGACCACTGAGGAGACTACTACGGAGGAGACCACCGTGACGTCGGAGGACGTATCCGATGAGCACAAGAAGGTGAGCGGTCTGACGACGGCTGCCGTCGGTGCCGTCGGTGCCGTCGGTGCCGTCACTACGGGAGCTGTCATCGGCTCTGCTGTGAGTGCCACCCGTTCCAAGAAGACGTCCGGCGATGTCGGCTCGACCAAGAAGACGTCGGGCGATATTGACTCGACCGAGACGACTGAGACTACCGAGACGACCGAGACGGTGACGACCGAGGATGTGAGCGGCGTGACCAGTGAGGACGTGGGCCGCGACGTGACGCGCAGCGTGACTGAGCACGGCGGCTACGCCGTGACGTCTGGTTGGACGAGCGGCACGGACGCTAAGCAGCAAACCACCGAGACGACTGAAACGACTGAAACGACGGAAACGACCACTGAGGAGACTACTACGGAGGAGACCACCGTGACGTCGGAGGACGTATCCGATGAGCACAAGAAGGTGAGCGGTCTGACGACGGCTGCCGTCGGTGCCGTCGGTGCCGTCACTACGGGAGCTGTCATCGGCTCTGCTGTGAGTGCCACCCGTTCCAAGAAGACGTCCGGCGATGTCGGCTCGACCAAGAAGACGTCGGGCGATATTGACTCGACCAAGACGACCGAGACGACTGAGACTACCGAGACGACCGAGACGGTGACGACCGAGGATGTGAGCGGCGTGACCAGTGAGGACGTGGGCCGCGACGTGACGCGCAGCGTGACTGAGCACGGCGGCTACGCCGTGACGTCTGGTTGGACGAGCGGCACGGACGCTAAGCAGCAAACCACCGAGACGACTGAAACGACTGAAACGACGGAAACGACCACTGAGGAGACTACTACGGAGGAGACCACCGTGACGTCGGAGGACGTATCCGATGAGCACAAGAAGGTGAGCGGTCTGACGACGGCTGCCGTCGGTGCCGTCGGTGCCGTCACTACGGGAGCTGTCATCGGCTCTGCTGTGAGTGCCACCCGTTCCAAGAAGACGTCCGGCGATGTCGGCTCGACCAAGAAGACGTCGGGCGATATTGACTCGACCAAGACGACCGAGACGACTGAGACTACCGAGACGACCGAGACGGTGACGACCGAGGATGTGAGCGGCGTGACCAGTGAGGACGTGGGCCGCGACGTGACGCGCAGCGTGACTGAGCACGGCGGCTACGCCGTGACGTCTGGTTGGACGAGCGGCACGGACGCTAAGCAGCAAACCACCGAGACGACTGAAACGACTGAAACGACGGAAACGACCACTGAGGAGACTACTACGGAGGAGACCACCGTGACGTCGGAGGACGTATCCGATGAGCACAAGAAGGTGAGCGGTCTGACGACGGCTGCCGTCGGTGCCGTCGGTGCCGTCACTACGGGAGCTGTCATCGGCTCTGCTGTGAGTGCCACCCGTTCCAAGAAGACGTCCGGCGATGTCGGCTCGACCAAGAAGACGTCGGGCGATATTGACTCGACCAAGACGACCGAGACGACTGAGACTACCGAGACGACCGAGACGGTGACGACCGAGGATGTGAGCGGCGTGACCAGTGAGGACGTGGGCCGCGACGTGACGCGCAGCGTGACTGAGCACGGCGGCTACGCCGTGACGTCTGGTTGGACGAGCGGCACGGACGCTAAGCAGCAAACCACCGAGACGACTGAAACGACTGAAACGACGGAAACGACCACTGAGGAGACTACTACGGAGGAGACCACCGTGACGTCGGAGGACGTATCCGATGAGCACAAGAAGGTGAGCGGTCTGACGACGGCTGCCGTCGGTGCCGTCGGTGCCGTCACTACGGGAGCTGTCATCGGCTCTGCTGTGAGTGCCACCCGTTCCAAGAAGACGTCCGGCGATGTCGGCTCGACCAAGAAGACGTCGGGCGATATTGACTCGACCAAGACGACCGAGACGACTGAGACTACCGAGACGACCGAGACGGTGACGACCGAGGATGTGAGCGGCGTGACCAGTGAGGACGTGGGCCGCGACGTGACGCGCAGCGTGACTGAGCACGGCGGCTACGCCGTGACGTCTGGTTGGACGAGCGGCACGGACGCTAAGCAGCAAACCACCGAGACGACTGAAACGACTGAAACGACGGAAACGACCACTGAGGAGACTACTACGGAGGAGACCACCGTGACGTCGGAGGACGTATCCGATGAGCACAAGAAGGTGAGCGGTCTGACGACGGCTGCCGTCGGTGCCGTCGGTGCCGTCACTACGGGAGCTGTCATCGGCTCTGCTGTGAGTGCCACCCGTTCCAAGAAGACGTCCGGCGATGTCGGCTCGACCAAGAAGACGTCGGGCGATATTGACTCGACCAAGACGACCGAGACGACTGAGACTACCGAGACGACCGAGACGGTGACGACCGAGGATGTGAGCGGCGTGACCAGTGAGGACGTGGGCCGCGACGTGACGCGCAGCGTGACTGAGCACGGCGGCTACGCCGTGACGTCTGGTTGGACGAGCGGCACGGACGCTAAGCAGCAAACCACCGAGACGACTGAAACGACTGAAACGACGGAAACGACCACTGAGGAGACTACTACGGAGGAGACCACCGTGACGTCGGAGGACGTATCCGATGAGCACAAGAAGGTGAGCGGTCTGACGACGGCTGCCGTCGGTGCCGTCGGTGCCGTCACTACGGGAGCTGTCATCGGCTCTGCTGTGAGTGCCACCCGTTCCAAGAAGACGTCCGGCGATGTCGGCTCGACCAAGAAGACGTCGGGCGATATTGACTCGACCAAGACGACCGAGACGACTGAGACTACCGAGACGACCGAGACGGTGACGACCGAGGATGTGAGCGGCGTGACCAGTGAGGACGTGGGCCGCGACGTGACGCGCAGCGTGACTGAGCACGGCGGCTACGCCGTGACGTCTGGTTGGACGAGCGGCACGGACGCTAAGCAGCAAACCACCGAGACGACTGAAACGACTGAAACGACGGAAACGACCACTGAGGAGACTACTACGGAGGAGACCACCGTGACGTCGGAGGACGTATCCGATGAGCACAAGAAGGTGAGCGGTCTGACGACGGCTGCCGTCGGTGCCGTCGGTGCCGTCACTACGGGAGCTGTCATCGGCTCTGCTGTGAGTGCCACCCGTTCCAAGAAGACGTCCGGCGATGTCGGCTCGACCAAGAAGACGTCGGGCGATATTGACTCGACCAAGACGACCGAGACGACTGAGACTACCGAGACGACCGAGACGGTGACGACCGAGGATGTGAGCGGCGTGACCAGTGAGGACGTGGGCCGCGACGTGACGCGCAGCGTGACTGAGCACGGCGGCTACGCCGTGACGTCTGGTTGGACGAGCGGCACGGACGCTAAGCAGCAAACCACCGAGACGACTGAAACGACTGAAACGACGGAAACGACCACTGAGGAGACTACTACGGAGGAGACCACCGTGACGTCGGAGGACGTATCCGATGAGCACAAGAAGGTGAGCGGTCTGACGACGGCTGCCGTCGGTGCCGTCGGTGCCGTCACTACGGGAGCTGTCATCGGCTCTGCTGTGAGTGCCACCCGTTCCAAGAAGACGTCCGGCGATGTCGGCTCGACCAAGAAGACGTCGGGCGATATTGACTCGACCAAGACGACCGAGACGACTGAGACTACCGAGACGACCGAGACGGTGACGACCGAGGATGTGAGCGGCGTGACCAGTGAGGACGTGGGCCGCGACGTGACGCGCAGCGTGACTGAGCACGGCGGCTACGCCGTGACGTCTGGTTGGACGAGCGGCACGGACGCTAAGCAGCAAACCACCGAGACGACTGAAACGACTGAAACGACGGAAACGACCACTGAGGAGACTACTACGGAGGAGACCACCGTGACGTCGGAGGACGTATCCGATGAGCACAAGAAGGTGAGCGGTCTGACGACGGCTGCCGTCGGTGCCGTCGGTGCCGTCACTACGGGAGCTGTCATCGGCTCTGCTGTGAGTGCCACCCGTTCCAAGAAGACGTCCGGCGATGTCGGCTCGACCAAGAAGACGTCGGGCGATATTGACTCGACCAAGACGACCGAGACGACTGAGACTACCGAGACGACCGAGACGGTGACGACCGAGGATGTGAGCGGCGTGACCAGTGAGGACGTGGGCCGCGACGTGACGCGCAGCGTGACTGAGCACGGCGGCTACGCCGTGACGTCTGGTTGGACGAGCGGCACGGACGCTAAGCAGCAAACCACCGAGACGACTGAAACGACTGAAACGACGGAAACGACCACTGAGGAGACTACTACGGAGGAGACCACCGTGACGTCGGAGGACGTATCCGATGAGCACAAGAAGGTGAGCGGTCTGACGACGGCTGCCGTCGGTGCCGTCGGTGCCGTCGGTGCCGTCGGTGCCGTCGGTGCCGTCACTAGGGGAGCTGTCATCGGCTCTGCTGTGAGTGCCACCCGTTCCAAGAAGACGTCCGGCGATGTCGGCTCGACCAAGAAGACGTCGGGCGATATTGACTCGACCAAGACGACCGAGACGACTGAGACTACCGAGACGACCGAGACGGTGACGACCGAGGATGTGAGCGGCGTGACCAGTGAGGACGTGGGCCGCGACGTGACGCGCAGCGTGACTGAGCACGGCGGCTACGCCGTGACGTCTGGTTGGACGAGCGGCACGGACGCTAAGCAGCAAACCACCGAGACGACTGAAACGACTGAAACGACGGAACCGACCACTGAGGAGACTACTACGGAGGAGACCACCGTGACGTCGGAGGACGTATCCGATGAGCACAAGAAGGTGAGCGGTCTGACGACGGCTGCCGTCGGTGCCGTCACTACGGGAGCTGTCATCGGCTCTGCTGTGAGTGCCACCCGTTCCAAGAAGACGTCCGGCGATGTCGGCTCGACCAAGAAGACGTCGGGCGATATTGACTCGACCAAGACGACCGAGACGACTGAGACTACCGAGACGACCGAGACGGTGACGACCGAGGATGTGAGCGGCGTGACCAGTGAGGACGTGGGCCGCGACGTGACGCGCAGCGTGACTGAGCACGGCGGCTACGCCGTGACGTCTGGTTGGACGAGCGGCACGGACGCTAAGCAGCAAACCACCGAGACGACTGAAACGACTGAAACGACGGAAACGACCACTGAGGAGACTACTACGGAGGAGACCACCGTGACGTCGGAGGACGTATCCGATGAGCACAAGAAGGTGAGCGGTCTGACGACGGCTGCCGTCGGTGCCGTCGGTGCCGTCGGTGCCGTCACTACGGGAGCTGTCATCGGCTCTGCTGTGAGTGCCACCCGTTCCAAGAAGACGTCCGGCGATGTCGGCTCGACCAAGAAGACGTCGGGCGATATTGACTCGACCAAGACGACCGAGACGGTGACGACCGAGGATGTGAGTGGCGTGACCAGTGAGGACGTGGGCCGCGACGTGACGCGCAGCGTGACTGAGCACGGCGGCTACGCCGTGACGTCTGGTTGGACGAGCGGCACGGACGCTAAGCAGCAAACCACCGAGACGACTGAAACGACTGAAACGACGGAAACGACCACTGAGGAGACTACTACGGAGGAGACCACCGTGACGTCGGAGGACGTATCCGATGAGCACAAGAAGGTGAGCGGTCTGACGACGGCTGCCGTCGGTGCCGTCAGTGCCGTCACTACGGGAGCTGTCATCGGCTCTGCTGTGAGTGCCACCCGTTCCAAGAAGACGTCCGGCGATGTCGGCTCGACCAAGAAGACGTCGGGCGATATTGACTCGACCAAGACGACCGAGACGACTGAGACGACCGAGACGACCGAGACGGTGACGACCGAGGATGTGAGCGGCGTGACCAGTGAGGACGTGGGCCGCGACGTGACGCGCAGCGTGACTGAGCACGGCGGCTACGCCGTGACGTCTGGTTGGACGAGCGGCACGGACGCTAAGCAGCAAACCACCGAGACGACTGAAACGACTGAAACGACGGAAACGACCACTGAGGAGACTACTACGGAGGAGACCACCGTGACGTCGGAGGACGTATCCGATGAGCACAAGAAGGTGAGCGGTCTGACGACGGCTGCCGTCGGTGCCGTCGGTGCCGTCACTACGGGAGCTGTCATCGGCTCTGCTGTGAGTGCCACCCGTTCCAAGAAGACGTCCGGCGATGTCGGCTCGACCAAGAAGACGTCGGGCGATATTGACTCGACCAAGACGACCGAGACGACTGAGACTACCGAGACGACCGAGACGGTGACGACCGAGGATTTAACTGGTGTGTCATGGGGTAACGAGCCGACCCGATTTTCGAATTTTTTTAGTAAGGGCTATCAAAACACTCTCGTTGTGATTGCTCTGGGTGGATGTAAGAACAGAGAATCGAAGTTTCGTGAGGTGAAGGAAGCACTATTTCGATGGTCATGGATGGCGGAGTTCGTGAGGTTTTGCGAGAAACGAGGCAAGGACGTGTCGAAGCTTGTATCGGAGGAGATTCGTGAGCTTTCTCGTGACTTCTGTTCGAAGAACCTTTTGAGCTTCGATGAAAGTCTGTACAAAAGTGGCTCGTTGGAAGAAAAGCGAGCAGCGTGGAATGTATCCCAAACGTTGTCAGTGCAATTCCCTGAAGTTGCTGTTCACCAATTTGGTGTTGAGTTTGGACAGCACAAGCGGGTGTTAATGATTGATGAAGTGCCTAGCGAGAGCAAAAACGAACCTGAGACCGCAAGTGCTAATGTGTTGACCTCAATGCTGAAGGATTCACCTAAACTATCAGGTGACTATGAGAATGTGCTGATTACGGAGGGCGGTGAACTTGTGTTTTACGGCTCTGCAAATTCTCTCATTGTGTTCTTCCAAAAGTTTGGACATATCGAGCCACAATACGTCAATACGACGGAGTTCTTACTAGGTCTCAGCGCTACCCATAATCCCCAGTATCGTGTCACTGTCGTGGATGGAGCAAACGAAGCCAAGAAGAATCAGCACCACCAAAGTCTATCTTCTTTCGTCAGCTTCCCTGATGACACAGTCTTATTAACCGGGACAAATCTAACCGAACAAGCCAAGAAATCATTTCCTGATAGTAACCAAGATGAACACAAGCAAAAAAAGCCAAGCACTACAACTTCAACGAGTATATCGGCTGGCTCGGTGTCGGCTGGCTCGGTGTCGACGACGTCTGCCGTGAGCGACAAGGAGAGCTCTGCCGCGCTGTCCATCAGCACCGCTGCGATGAGCAGTCTGTATGCGCGTTATGCACGCGAGGGCAGCAGTATCGAGTCGATGACATTCTCTGCTGATATCGATGCGGCTGCGCAGGAGATCAAGCGCGTGTGCAGTGGTGCGGCTTCAGACGAGAGTGCTCTGGCAGCGCTGCTGCTGTCGAAGACTGTCGAACAGCGCTACCTGATTTGGTGGCGTTATCACATCCTGTACAAGCAGAGCTTGACAGTGTGGGTGAAGAGCACGAGCGATTACGGCATTCTGCTGAAGATGCTCGCTAGTCCTTTGGAGCATGTGGAGGCCGAGATTCTGCGCAAGGCGACGAAGGGCATGGGCACGACGGAGGAGTGGATCTACCCCATCGTGATGGCTCGCTCGAATGCCGAGATTGCGCTGCTGAAGAAGACGTTCCAGGAGAAGTATGGTGACGACTTAGTGAAGGTCTTGAGCGGTGATCTGAGTGGTGACTTGAAGAAGGTGATTCTGACCGCTATGCGCGGCGAGGTGGTCGACTTCAACGCGTCTGTCCATACGAGCGCGAAGGCTAGTGCGGATGCGGACGCCTTGTACAAGGCCGGCGAAGGTCGCATGGGCACTGACGAGACGACTTTCATCAACATTCTGGTGCTAAGCCCCGCGGAGCACGTGCGCAGCATCAACAGTGCGTACATGGCGAAGTACAAGACGAACCTCGTGGGCGCGATCAATGCGGAGTTCTCGGGTGACGCGAAGCGTGCACTGCTGTTCCTGGTGCGTTCAGTGCTGGATCCGATGGACTTGCTTGCGGAGCTGTTCGAGACGACGCTAAAGGGCGGTAGTAAGAACGCGTACGGCTTGAGTGCGTGGGTTGTGCGGTACTACCGCCTCCTTGTGCGCATTCGCATCGTGTACACGCGTCTGTACCGCCAGGAGCTACGCACGCGTATTCAGGGCGTGATGAGTGGCGAGTACTGCCAGCTTCTGTTGTCTGTGTTGGACGCGGCTGAGGTGGAGTTCGGTGCGTCTGCATCGGGATCTTCTTCGGCAAGTGCTGCTGTGAGCAGTTCGAGCGCTGTTGTGAGCGGCTCGAGCGTAGCTGCGAGTGGTGCCGCTATCGACGCGAGTGCGTCAGTAGAGGAGAAGACGAGCATTTCTTCGAGCTCTGCTGTAAGCGCAAGTGCAACGGAGAGTGTGTCGGCTGGCTCGGTGTCGGCTGGCTCGGTGTCGACGACGTCTGCCGTGAGCGACAAGGAGAGCTCTGCCGCGCTGTCCATCAGCACCGCTGCGATGAGCAGTCTGTATGCGCGTTATGCACGCGAGGGCAGCAGTATCGAGTCGATGACATTCTCTGCTGATATCGATGCGGCTGCGCAGGAGATCAAGCGCGTGTGCAGTGGTGCGGCTTCAGACGAGAGTGCTCTGGCAGCGCTGCTGCTGTCGAAGACTGTCGAACAGCGCTACCTGATTTGGTGGCGTTATCACATCCTGTACAAGCAGAGCTTGACAGTGTGGGTGAAGAGCACGAGCGATTACGGCATTCTGCTGAAGATGCTCGCTAGTCCTTTGGAGCACGTGGAGGCCGAGATTCTGCGCAAGGCGACGAAGGGCATGGGCACGACGGAGGAGTGGATCTACCCCATCGTGATGGCTCGCTCGAATGCCGAGATTGCGCTGCTGAAGAAGACGTTCCAGGAGAAGTATGGTGACGACTTAGTGAAGGTCTTGAGCGGTGATCTGAGTGGTGACTTGAAGAAGGTGATTCTGACCGCTATGCGCGGCGAGGTGGTCGACTTCAACGCGTCTGTCCATACGAGCGCGAAGGCTAGTGCGGATGCGGACGCCTTGTACAAGGCCGGCGAAGGTCGCATGGGCACTGACGAGACGACTTTCATCAACATTCTGGTGCTAAGCCCCGCGGAGCACGTGCGCAGCATCAACAGTGCGTACATGGCGAAGTACAAGACGAACCTCGTGGGCGCGATCAATGCGGAGTTCTCAGGTGACGCGAAGCGTGCACTGCTGTTCCTGGTGCGTTCAGTGCTGGATCCGATGGACTTGCTTGCGGAGCTGTTCGAGACGACGCTAAAGGGCGGTAGTAAGAACGCGTACGGCTTGAGTGCGTGGGTTGTGCGGTACTACCGCCTCCTTGTGCGCATTCGCATCGTGTACACGCGTCTGTACCGCCAGGAGCTACGCACGCGTATTCAGGGCGTGATGAGTGGCGAGTACTGCCAGCTTCTGTTGTCTGTGTTGGACGCGGCTGAGGTGGAGTTCGGTGCGTCTGCATCGGGATCTTCTTCGGCAAGTGCTGCTGTGAGCAGTTCGAGCGCTGTTGTGAGCGGCTCGAGCGTAGCTGCGAGTGGTGCCGCTATCGACGCGAGTGCGTCAGTAGAGGAGAAGACGAGCATTTCTTCGAGCTCTGCTGTAAGCGCAAGTGCAACGGAGAGTGTGTCGGCTGGCTCGGTGTCGACGACGTCTGCCGTGAGCGACAAGGAGAGCTCTGCCGCGCTGTCCATCAGCACCGCTGCGATGAGCAGTCTGTATGCGCGTTATGCACGCGAGGGCAGCAGTATCGAGTCGATGACATTCTCTGCTGATATCGATGCGGCTGCGCAGGAGATCAAGCGCGTGTGCAGTGGTGCGGCTTCAGACGAGAGTGCTCTGGCAGCGCTGCTGCTGTCGAAGACTGTCGAACAGCGCTACCTGATTTGGTGGCGTTATCACATCCTGTACAAGCAGAGCTTGACAGTGTGGGTGAAGAGCACGAGCGATTACGGCATTCTGCTGAAGATGCTCGCTAGTCCTTTGGAGCACGTGGAGGCCGAGATTCTGCGCAAGGCGACGAAGGGCATGGGCACGACGGAGGAGTGGATCTACCCCATCGTGATGGCTCGCTCGAATGCCGAGATTGCGCTGCTGAAGAAGACGTTCCAGGAGAAGTATGGTGACGACTTAGTGAAGGTCTTGAGCGGTGATCTGAGTGGTGACTTGAAGAAGGTGATTCTGACCGCTATGCGCGGCGAGGTGGTCGACTTCAACGCGTCTGTCCATACGAGCGCGAAGGCTAGTGCGGATGCGGACGCCTTGTACAAGGCCGGCGAAGGTCGCATGGGCACTGACGAGACGACTTTCATCAACATTCTGGTGCTAAGCCCCGCGGAGCACGTGCGCAGCATCAACAGTGCGTACATGGCGAAGTACAAGACGAACCTCGTGGGCGCGATCAATGCGGAGTTCTCAGGTGACGCGAAGCGTGCACTGCTGTTCCTGGTGCGTTCAGTGCTGGATCCGATGGACTTGCTTGCGGAGCTGTTCGAGACGACGCTAAAGGGCGGTAGTAAGAACGCGTACGGCTTGAGTGCGTGGGTTGTGCGGTACTACCGCCTCCTTGTGCGCATTCGCATCGTGTACACGCGTCTGTACCGCCAGGAGCTACGCACGCGTATTCAGGGCGTGATGAGTGGCGAGTACTGCCAGCTTCTGTTGTCTGTGTTGGACGCGGCTGAGGTGGAGTTCGGTGCGTCTGCATCGGGATCTTCTTCGGCAAGTGCTGCTGTGAGCAGTTCGAGCGCTGTTGTGAGCGGCTCGAGCGTAGCTGCGAGTGGTGCCGCTATCGACGCGAGTGCGTCAGTAGAGGAGAAGACGAGCATTTCTTCGAGCTCTGCTGTAAGCGCAAGTGCAACGGAGAGTGTGTCGGCTGGCTCGGTGTCGGCTGGCTCGGTGTCGACGACGTCTGCCGTGAGCGACAAGGAGAGCTCTGCCGCGCTGTCCATCAGCACCGCTGCGATGAGCAGTCTGTATGCGCGTTATGCACGCGAGGGCAGCAGTATCGAGTCGATGACATTCTCTGCTGATATCGATGCGGCTGCGCAGGAGATCAAGCGCGTGTGCAGTGGTGCGGCTTCAGACGAGAGTGCTCTGGCAGCGCTGCTGCTGTCGAAGACTGTCGAACAGCGCTACCTGATTTGGTGGCGTTATCACATCCTGTACAAGCAGAGCTTGACAGTGTGGGTGAAGAGCACGAGCGATTACGGCATTCTGCTGAAGATGCTCGCTAGTCCTTTGGAGCACGTGGAGGCCGAGATTCTGCGCAAGGCGACGAAGGGCATGGGCACGACGGAGGAGTGGATCTACCCCATCGTGATGGCTCGCTCGAATGCCGAGATTGCGCTGCTGAAGAAGACGTTCCAGGAGAAGTATGGTGACGACTTAGTGAAGGTCTTGAGCGGTGATCTGAGTGGTGACTTGAAGAAGGTGATTCTGACCGCTATGCGCGGCGAGGTGGTCGACTTCAACGCGTCTGTCCATACGAGCGCGAAGGCTAGTGCGGATGCGGACGCCTTGTACAAGGCCGGCGAAGGTCGCATGGGCACTGACGAGACGACTTTCATCAACATTCTGGTGCTAAGCCCCGCGGAGCACGTGCGCAGCATCAACAGTGCGTACATGGCGAAGTACAAGACGAACCTCGTGGGCGCGATCAATGCGGAGTTCTCAGGTGACGCGAAGCGTGCACTGCTGTTCCTGGTGCGTTCAGTGCTGGATCCGATGGACTTGCTTGCGGAGCTGTTCGAGACGACGCTAAAGGGCGGTAGTAAGAACGCGTACGGCTTGAGTGCGTGGGTTGTGCGGTACTACCGCCTCCTTGTGCGCATTCGCATCGTGTACACGCGTCTGTACCGCCAGGAGCTACGCACGCGTATTCAGGGCGTGATGAGTGGCGAGTACTGCCAGCTTCTGTTGTCTGTGTTGGACGCGGCTGAGGTGGAGTTCGGTGCGTCTGCATCGGGATCTTCTTCGGCAAGTGCTGCTGTGAGCAGTTCGAGCGCTGTTGTGAGCGGCTCGAGCGTAGCTGCGAGTGGTGCCGCTATCGACGCGAGTGCGTCAGTAGAGGAGAAGACGAGCATTTCTTCGAGCTCTGCTGTAAGCGCAAGTGCAACGGAGAGTGTGTCGGCTGGCTCGGTGTCGGCTGGCTCGGTGTCGACGACGTCTGCCGTGAGCGACAAGGAGAGCTCTGCCGCGCTGTCCATCAGCACCGCTGCGATGAGCAGTCTGTATGCGCGTTATGCACGCGAGGGCAGCAGTATCGAGTCGATGACATTCTCTGCTGATATCGATGCGGCTGCGCAGGAGATCAAGCGCGTGTGCAGTGGTGCGGCTTCAGACGAGAGTGCTCTGGCAGCGCTGCTGCTGTCGAAGACTGTCGAACAGCGCTACCTGATTTGGTGGCGTTATCACATCCTGTACAAGCAGAGCTTGACAGTGTGGGTGAAGAGCACGAGCGATTACGGCATTCTGCTGAAGATGCTCGCTAGTCCTTTGGAGCACGTGGAGGCCGAGATTCTGCGCAAGGCGACGAAGGGCATGGGCACGACGGAGGAGTGGATCTACCCCATCGTGATGGCTCGCTCGAATGCCGAGATTGCGCTGCTGAAGAAGACGTTCCAGGAGAAGTATGGTGACGACTTAGTGAAGGTCTTGAGCGGTGATCTGAGTGGTGACTTGAAGAAGGTGATTCTGACCGCTATGCGCGGCGAGGTGGTCGACTTCAACGCGTCTGTCCATACGAGCGCGAAGGCTAGTGCGGATGCGGACGCCTTGTACAAGGCCGGCGAAGGTCGCATGGGCACTGACGAGACGACTTTCATCAACATTCTGGTGCTAAGCCCCGCGGAGCACGTGCGCAGCATCAACAGTGCGTACATGGCGAAGTACAAGACGAACCTCGTGGGCGCGATCAATGCGGAGTTCTCAGGTGACGCGAAGCGTGCACTGCTGCTCCTGGTGCGTTCAGTGCTGGATCCGATGGACTTGCTTGCGGAGCTGTTCGAGACGACGCTAAAGGGCGGTAGTAAGAACGCGTACGGCTTGAGTGCGTGGGTTGTGCGGTACTACCGCCTCCTTGTGCGCATTCGCATCGTGTACACGCGTCTGTACCGCCAGGAGCTACGCACGCGTATTCAGGGCGTGATGAGTGGCGAGTACTGCCAGCTTCTGTTGTCTGTGTTGGACGCGGCTGAGGTGGAGTTCGGTGCGTCTGCATCGGGATCTTCTTCGGCAAGTGCTGCTGTGAGCAGTTCGAGCGCTGTTGTGAGCGGCTCGAGCGTAGCTGCGAGTGGTGCCGCTATCGACGCGAGTGCGTCAGTAGAGGAGAAGACGAGCATTTCTTCGAGCTCTGCTGTAAGCGCAAGTGCAACGGAGAGTGTGTCGGCTGGCTCGGTGTCGGCTGGCTCGGTGTCGACGACGTCTGCCGTGAGCGACAAGGAGAGCTCTGCCGCGCTGTCCATCAGCACCGCTGCGATGAGCAGTCTGTATGCGCGTTATGCACGCGAGGGCAGCAGTATCGAGTCGATGACATTCTCTGCTGATATCGATGCGGCTGCGCAGGAGATCAAGCGCGTGTGCAGTGGTGCGGCTTCAGACGAGAGTGCTCTGGCAGCGCTGCTGCTGTCGAAGACTGTCGAACAGCGCTACCTGATTTGGTGGCGTTATCACATCCTGTACAAGCAGAGCTTGACAGTGTGGGTGAAGAGCACGAGCGATTACGGCATTCTGCTGAAGATGCTCGCTAGTCCTTTGGAGCACGTGGAGGCCGAGATTCTGCGCAAGGCGACGAAGGGCATGGGCACGACGGAGGAGTGGATCTACCCCATCGTGATGGCTCGCTCGAATGCCGAGATTGCGCTGCTGAAGAAGACGTTCCAGGAGAAGTATGGTGACGACTTAGTGAAGGTCTTGAGCGGTGATCTGAGTGGTGACTTGAAGAAGGTGATTCTGACCGCTATGCGCGGCGAGGTGGTCGACTTCAACGCGTCTGTCCATACGAGCGCGAAGGCTAGTGCGGATGCGGACGCCTTGTACAAGGCCGGCGAAGGTCGCATGGGCACTGACGAGACGACTTTCATCAACATTCTGGTGCTAAGCCCCGCGGAGCACGTGCGCAGCATCAACAGTGCGTACATGGCGAAGTACAAGACGAACCTCGTGGGCGCGATCAATGCGGAGTTCTCAGGTGACGCGAAGCGTGCACTGCTGTTCCTGGTGCGTTCAGTGCTGGATCCGATGGACTTGCTTGCGGAGCTGTTCGAGACGACGCTAAAGGGCGGTAGTAAGAACGCGTACGGCTTGAGTGCGTGGGTTGTGCGGTACTACCGCCTCCTTGTGCGCATTCGCATCGTGTACACGCGTCTGTACCGCCAGGAGCTACGCACGCGTATTCAGGGCGTGATGAGTGGCGAGTACTGCCAGCTTCTGTTGTCTGTGTTGGACGCGGCTGAGGTGGAGTTCGGTGCGTCTGCATCGGGATCTTCTTCGGCAAGTGCTGCTGTGAGCAGTTCGAGCGCTGTTGTGAGCGGCTCGAGCGTAGCTGCGAGTGGTGCCGCTATCGACGCGAGTGCGTCAGTAGAGGAGAAGACGAGCATTTCTTCGAGCTCTGCTGTAAGCGCAAGTGCAACGGAGAGTGTGTCGGCTGGCTCGGTGTCGGCTGGCTCGGTGTCGACGACGTCTGCCGTGAGCGACAAGGAGAGCTCTGCCGCGCTGTCCATCAGCACCGCTGCGATGAGCAGTCTGTATGCGCGTTATGCACGCGAGGGCAGCAGTATCGAGTCGATGACATTCTCTGCTGATATCGATGCGGCTGCGCAGGAGATCAAGCGCGTGTGCAGTGGTGCGGCTTCAGACGAGAGTGCTCTGGCAGCGCTGCTGCTGTCGAAGACTGTCGAACAGCGCTACCTGATTTGGTGGCGTTACCACATCCTGTACAAGCAGAGCTTGACAGTGTGGGTGAAGAGCACGAGCGATTACGGCATTCTGCTGAAGATGCTCGCTAGTCCTTTGGAGCACGTGGAGGCCGAGATTCTGCGCAAGGCGACGAAGGGCATGGGCACGACGGAGGAGTGGATCTACCCCATCGTGATGGCTCGCTCGAATGCCGAGATTGCGCTGCTGAAGAAGACGTTCCAGGAGAAGTATGGTGACGACTTAGTGAAGGTCTTGAGCGGTGATCTGAGTGGTGACTTGAAGAAGGTGATTCTGACCGCTATGCGCGGCGAGGTGGTCGACTTCAACGCGTCTGTCCATACGAGCGCGAAGGCTAGTGCGGATGCGGACGCCTTGTACAAGGCCGGCGAAGGTCGCATGGGCACTGACGAGACGACTTTCATCAACATTCTGGTGCTAAGCCCCGCGGAGCACGTGCGCAGCATCAACAGTGCGTACATGGCGAAGTACAAGACGAACCTCGTGGGCGCGATCAATGCGGAGTTCTCGGGTGACGCGAAGCGTGCACTGCTGTTCCTGGTGCGTTCAGTGCTGGATCCGATGGACTTGCTTGCGGAGCTGTTCGAGACGACGCTAAAGGGCGGTAGTAAGAACGCGTACGGCTTGAGTGCGTGGGTTGTGCGGTACTACCGCCTCCTTGTGCGCATTCGCATCGTGTACACGCGTCTGTACCGCCAGGAGCTACGCACGCGTATTCAGGGCGTGATGAGTGGCGAGTACTGCCAGCTTCTGTTGTCTGTGTTGGACGCGGCTGAGGTGGAGTTCGGTGCGTCTGCATCGGGATCTTCTTCGGCAAGTGCTGCTGTGAGCAGTTCGAGCGCTGTTGTGAGCGGCTCGAGCGTAGCTGTGAGTGGTGCCGCTATCGACGCGAGTGCGTCAGTAGAGGAGAAGACGAGTATTTCTTCGAGCTCTGCTGTAAGCGCAAGTGCAACGGAGAGTGTGTCGACTACAATTGTTAGATCGGTTGCGTTTGGCAATCTTTACGCTCAGAGTGCGTACGACGTGGTAGGCGGTGCTACCTTACCTTTGTACGCGGATATTGAAGCTGCTGTCCAAGAGATTCGGGAGAAATGTACTGGTGCCGCGGCGGATGAGAAAATGTTGGCGTCCATTCTTGTTTCAAAATCTGCTGAGCAACGCTACCTGATCTGGTGGCGTTACCACATCCTGTACAAGCAGAGCTTGACAGTGTGGGTGAAGAGCACGAGCGACTACGGCATTCTGCTGAAGATGCTCGCTAGTCCTTTGGAGCACGTGGAGGCCGAGATTCTGCGCAAGGCGACGAAGGGCATGGGCACGACGGAGGAGTGGATCTACCCCATCGTGATGGCTCGCTCGAACACCGAGATTGCAATGCTGAAAAAGGTCTACCGTGATCTCTATAAGGATGACCTCGTGAGCATTCTGCGAGGTGAACTGAGTGGTGATCTGAAGAAGGTAATCATGGCTGCCATGAAGGGAGACTTGCCGAGCTTCGACCCTGCTGTATACACGAGCGCTAAGGCTGCAACCGACGCCGATGTGCTTTACAAGGCTGGCGAAGGAAAATGGGGAACAGACGAAGAAACGTTCATTCGGATTGTGGTCTTGAGTCCTGCCGAGCACCTGCGAAACGTTGATGCTGCTTACTCGAAGAAGTACAAAAAGTCGAGCATCATCAAGGCGATCAAGGGCGAGTTCAAGGGCGATGCCCAGATGGCGCTGCTGTACCACGTGCGGATGGTATTTGAGCCGTTCGAGCTCTTAGCAGACCTATTTGAGAGCACGATGAAGGGTCTAGGCACAGATGAGTACGGACTGAGCGCTGCAGTGGTGCGCTACCACGTCATGTTGCCACAGATCAAGACTGCGTACAAAAAGTTGTACGGCAAGGAGCTGAGCAAACGCATTCGGGGCGACACAAGCGGTGAGTACCGCGACTTGCTCCTCGCGATTGTCGATGGTCAGTAGAAACATAGTGGCTGCCTAATGTCATCTAATACATGTTGAAGTTTTTACTCTTTATTAGGAGCCGAATTGATTATTCTCGCACTTTTCAACAACTGGCGCGATGCTGTCGGACGTGGAGCCGGCGCCGGCGAGTCTGACGGAGCTGGGCGAGAGCTCGCTCCTGGATCAGCTGCATGACTTGCACCGTCGACTAGCGGCCGTGCGTCAAGACTCACAGCGCTACAATTCCCTCGCGCGCAACGTGGGTCCGATCCCCATGGCCAACGACAGCAACAAGATCATCGTGTGTTCCCTGCGACGCTGCGTACGGATGCTCAAGACTGCGCGTGGCGACAGTTGGCAGTACATCACGTCGGCCACAGGCCTCAAGAGCGCTATCGACTACCTCGGACAAGGCAACGCCGTGCGTTGGGTCTCGTGGCCAGGCGCGAGCGTGGACGAGTCGAGTCAGGACGGCGTGCGTCGCCGTCTCGAGACGGATTGGGCGTGTCACCCGGTCTTTCTCAGTCCCGAGACGCTGGATCTGTACCACAATCAGTTCTGCAATGTCGTGCTCTGGCCGCTCTTCCATTCACTCCCTCAACGCTCAGACAGTCGCCTCCTCGAGAACTTTGGAGAGAAATACGATGCCTACGTGTCAGCCAACCAAAAGTTCCTCGAAGCTGTGTCGGAGATCTACAAAGACGGAGACCTCGTGCTTGTGTGTGACTACCAACTTATGGCGCTACCGGGACTGCTGCGCCGACGCTTCCCGGAAATCACATGCGGATTCTACTTCCACTGTCCATTCCCGTCCTCGGAGTTCTTCCAGATGCTTCCAGTGCGTGAGGCACTGCTACATGGTGTCCTTGGTGCTGACCTCGTGGTATTTAATCACTTTGACTATGTGCGACACTTTCTCAATGTCTGCACACGCATGCTCGGTCTCGAGTCGTCTCCGAGTCGCGTCGAGTATAATGGACGCCTGATTTCGCTCGGTATCTGCCCCATGGGTATTGATCCACTCAAGTACGCACTCACACCCAAAGTGGAAGCTCAAGTGGAGATGCTCAAGCGACAACAGAACGGACTGAAGATCATTGTGGGTGTACACAAGCTCGATTTCTGCAAGGGGATTCCCGAGATGCTGGAGGCGATGGAGTACTTGCTCCAACATTATCCAGAATACCGAGGAAAAGTTGTGTTGTACGCTGTTGTGCGTGATGTAGGACGCACAGCTTCGTTGCAGTACCGAATGCTTAGTCGCCAGATCAACGAGCTTGTTGGTCGTGTAAATGGACGCTTTGGTACAGCCGAATACTGCCCTGTACGATTCCTAAAGCAGTCTATTGATCATGATCAGCTCGTGGCGCTGTACAACTGCGCCGACGTAGCCATTGTCAGCAGCATCAAGGAAGGCATCAATTTGCAAGCTATGGAATTTATCGCTGCTCAGAAGAAGAGCTGTCACGGTGTGCTGGTCTACAGTGAATTTGCAGGGTACATGTCGAGTTGCTGAATGTGCTGCTTAATGAGTCTGTTAACGGACCACTTTGTTACAATTAGGTGCGCGTCATCTTTCCAAGGTGCGCTGTTGGTGAACCCATTGCACATTGAGCAAGTCGCGGCAAGTGTTGACACAGCACTTCGCATGAGCACGACAACGAAGCGTATTCGACACCACCAGTTATCTCGCTATGTAAGCACATACACGTCGACACTGTGGGCTCAACGAATCATGTCAGCCCTGAATGAGGTGAGTCGGATTTCTCGTAAACCATGATGCCATGCTGGGTTAGATTGAGCTTTTTTTTTCAATGTATAGGCTGCTGCTACCGCACAAGAATACAATCGCCTGGACAAGTTAGATACCGCACAATTGCTCGGATACTATGAACGGAGCCAACGACGCCTGTTCTTGCTGGATTATGATGGCACACTTGTGAATTACCAGAGCATGGAAGAACTCGCAGTGCCTTCTGCAGCACTTCTATCTTGTCTAGAAGATCTGACTGCTGACCCGCGCAACACCGTCTACATCATCAGCGGGAGGACCAAGAATCGCTTGCAGGTACATTCGCTCTGATACTCTGCGTTGTGGTGTGGCCCGTTCTAACATTTCTGCTCTGATAGGAATGGTTCAGTCATTTACCACGCGTGGGACTAGCTGCAGAACATGGTTATTGGTTCCGCCCTGCCTCTAAGCACCCATCCACACTCGATGTAGATGGAAGCGGTTTCAATAGTGATATCCTGAGTAGCGAAGAATCACCCAATGCAGCCGAATTGGTGCCAGTCGAGGTTGCCGCTGAAGATGATCCATTGGCGAGTTCATCGTCTTCTGTCTTGGGGGCAAACTGTGGAGAGAGTGCAGTCTACGATAGAGCTCCATGGCAATGCATGTTCAGTGATGTTGAACTCGAGTGGCGCGATGAAGTGGAAAGTATCTTGGAGCATTTTACAGAGCGGACTCCTGGTTCACTATTGGACGTGAAGGATTGCTGTTACACGTGGCACTTTCGAGACGCTGACCCTACCTTCGGTCTGAAGCAAGCGAAGGACATGCAACTCCATTTTGATCAGATGCTGCGTGATCTTCCTGTGGGTGTGGTGATGTGTCGAATCAAGAAGTATGTGATGATTCGCCCGTGGCGTGTCAACAAAGGCCGCGCCGTAAGCCGTATACTGGAGTACGAAAGCGAGATGCCGTACTTTACGGCGCTAGACTTCGATTTTATTCTGGCGCTTGGAGACGAACGCACAGACGAAGATATGTTCGATGTCGTCCAGGGTAGCAACTGCTATACGTGCACGGTGGGTATGAAAGTCAGTCGTGCACAGTACTATCTGGACGATCCTGATGAAGTCTTGCGTGTGTTAACTGCTTGCACGAGCTTGCTGCCTGTCGAACGACAGCCGCTTTCAGGCTAACAACTATCTATTCCTGAAAACACTTAGTAGATGCCAATCCAGCAAAGGACTTGGCGTCTCGAGGATTCTTTTGGACGTACCTTCAACATAGGATCATATTCAATGATCAACCACGCATGTTTTATTCGTATCCACGTCATGATTTTGCTACTACCTATACTTACTCTTCTTCCGTCGAATCCTCACTCGCATGGGTCGCTTTCTGCTTACGAGTTGTCTTTCGCTTGGCTCTCTCTCTCTTCTTTGGTGTAGCTCGCGTAGATTTCGCACCTCTGGAGGAAAGCTTGCGCTTCGCTTTACCCTTGGCTAGAGGCGACGAGGCACGCTCATTGGATTCACCGTCCATGGTTTCATCCTAGTGTTTGAAGTGATAGTCAAGTCAACCGTGCGTCCATCGTACAAGTAAAATGCATGATAACCTACCTCCTTCTTGCCCTCCTTCTTCCCAACCACAAACTGGTCCAGCTTATCAACGGCTTCCTTCATCTCAGCTGTTGCAGTGAGCGCGCTGTTTCCCCGCCGTGCTTTCGCGACTAATGACGCAAAGGCATCGGCAACTGCACTGTCATGGAGCGCATCGCTATAGAGCTTGCGGTTCTGGTATAAGTACTTGAGTGACTTTTCTGTATGCGGCATGCGCGCCAGGCAGTATGCCAAATCACGCTGCTGCTGCACCTTCGACGCCGTCGGGAATCGCTGGGACAGCTTTTCAACAATGCTTTCAATTTGTTTCTCCTTCGTAATGAACTGGATCAGGAATCGCGTGATTGTCTGAAAATCCGAATTTGACACCAGCTCGCTATCGAAAAACACAAACATCAGTCACATGGAAACATAGTCACTAAGCAGCAGCACTCACCTTGTCGACAGCTGACCGATAGCGTCTGGAAGCATATTGTAAATGGGATTGTTACCCTTCTTCGACAGCTCATAGAAGAAGAGTTTAGCCAGGTTGCGAATGCCGTCGTTTTCATCTACCAAAGAGATGGCAATCTCGCTAATTTGCCCCTTCACCTTAATCATGTCGTTCAAAATAAGGTGAGAAAGAACGACAATTGTGTTCTTGCGAACATTGAGGTTCACATCACGGAGGCGATTGTACAAATGCGATGTCCAAGGTTCCACCAAATTCGGGAACCGGAACGAGAGGTCTCCCAGTGCGATGATCACGTCGCCTCGCACGGAAGGCTCTGGTGAATCCTGCAGGATCGTGAATAGCAACTGCAAGTGTTTCTCACAAAACTCCTCCGATACCGCCATAAACTTGCTTAGAGCCACGACTGCGCACTCCGTCAGTAGCTCATCACCCTTAAACTCTTCCTCTTTGCTGACGAGCACGCGAATAATCAATGGGCCATACATTCCTAACAGATTGCGGCAGGCAATCTCCTTTTGAATAATATTGTTCACGAACGTATCTTCCTCTGCCTCAACCTCAGCAGCCACACCTAGCTCATCCTCCATAGCAGACACGTCTTCTGCGTCGCCATTTAAACCTGCATTATCAGCGGGTCTTGCCGTAGCATTGCGATTACCACGCATTTTCTTCACTTTTGCAACCAATTTTTCAACATGAATAGCTACTTTCACTGCTGAGTGACCCAATACGAAGAAAAAGTGTGCTAGCTCCACACGCGACACATCGTTCGACTCACTCTCAAACAAACGCAGCGATAGGTGTTTAATCACGTCACCACAAACGTCTTCTGGGCGTTCACAAATTGAGAAAATGGCTTCAATTGCTTGCTGCACAGTGTCAAACCACGTTGAATGCAAACACTCCAGATCAATTCCGTCGTCACTAACAAAATCCAGAGCAAGGAAACGCTGCAAACGAAGGATAATCTGCTCTGTCGCGTCTAAGTTCGAACGCTGAATGCGTCTTTGGGTCTGACTATTGCTTTTCACAGTTGCAGACTTCGGCTCCAACTGAATGCACTGTACCAAACGACAGGCCGCTCCAAGAACACGGTAGCGTGAATCCGGGTTGCATGCCACATCGCCAAAACCCATCGATAGTACTTGCCCAAGGCGATCATTCGAAAACAGCATTGAATCATCAATATTCGCAATCATGCTCAGAAGTGTCAATGCGTTGCTTACAACCGATATGGGGTATACTGTCACATCCACAAGTGCCCAAAGCGAACTAATAACCACCATTGGCACCTTTTGGCTACGATGAAGTTCTCCCACGATCCGCTCCAAACACGTGTACTCAGCCACAGTGCACTCATCCAAAAACTTGACAAGATTCTCTGCAACTAATTGCGGTGAGTTCCGCTCAGGATCGTCCACATCGATGCGGATAAACAGAGACACGAAGGTGTTAGATAACTGTTCTTGAATAGACACGTCCGATCGCCATGTCAGTGGTAATACTTTCTTGATTCCGGTTTGAGCTGCACCAAGGTGGAAGCGGTACGCCTTCTCAAAGAACTGGATCGACTCTAGAACATCAGAAATTGACTTACTCCCCAGTAGTTGACCCATTAAGGGCAATGCTTGCAATTCGAACTCATCAATAAAGTTGATTGCGTCTTGATAGAACTTCAATAGACGCACAGTAGTCTGCAGCTCTTTTTCGAGCACAGCAGCTTGTTCTTCCGAAGAGATAGTTCGTTTAGGTGATGAGACCTCCGTCTCCTCCGCTTGGATGGCGATCTCCCCCATTGCTTCGCTCATTTCCTTCTCTGCTCCGGCAATCACTTCGTCACGTTTTTTCTTCATTTCTTCTGTTAGCTCATCACGTTTCTCCGCGTAAAATTCACGATTCAAATTTCCCATGAACGGGTTTCTTTCTAGCAGCAATGAAAGCAAGTGAATGCTATGACGGCGGACAACTGCGGCCTTGTCCTGTAATCGACCGACAGCCATCAAGGTCACATTCTTCAGCATGTGTAGCGGTAGAGCACCTTCCTCACACAAGAGAGCCCACATTTTCAACACGTGGCCTCGCGCAAACGAGTTGATGTCGTGAGTGCGATCCTCAAGGACGCTAAGTAACTGGTCTCTCGTTGATCGAGAGAACATGCGCGTGGAGCTAGTACTGGTCTTTTCTGTTTCCTCTTCCTCGTTCGAATCACTGCTGCAATCGTCGTCTTCATCACTGCTGTCGTCACTGTCAGATCCATCACCCTTGCTTTCACCATCGTTCTTCCTCTGTTTTCGCGATTTTTTTCTAGACGCTGTAGTTGCTGCAATATCTTCGGGCTCTTGCTCTCCGCTTTGACGGAAATTCCAGAGTAAAATCTGAGTCACGCAGGTCACGGCAGCATTTCGAAGCTGATATGCTTCCGAATCTAGCAAAGCTAGCACAAAACTCAGATTTCCCATGATCAAGGCCGGGGTGAGAGTGGATAGACTTGAAAGGAACATGGCGATGTTCCGGGTTCCAGCCACGTCCTTGGACGCGTCTCTCGAAGATATTTTCCCAATCTCGTTGATGAGGTCGGCCGCAAAAGTCATGTTGGCATACTTAAAGTACAGCAGTTCAATCAGCTCTGCAATTGAGGCGCTGAGATGCTCGTGTGTGATGATGAGATCGATGAGTGAAGCCACGACAGAGATGTGAATCGCAGGTGCCTTCTGCAGACTCATCGCGAGTAGCTGCAGCAATATCAAACATCAGTTTTCAATTTATCACCTTGAAGAGTCAACGATCGTACATGATAGAGTTTGGGCTTGAGTGACTTCCCGCGACAGAGTGTAGCGTTGGCCAGTAGTTCAAAGACCACTTTGCAGTAAAGCATCGAGAATTCCTACACCAACATTAAGAGTGAGGGTCATCAGACCTTAAGTGCAGCTCCAAGTGACTCACCTCCTCTGGCACGTTCATGTTCCACATGGAAAACGTCGTGGGACTCACAGATCGACTGAGTTTCTGGATGGCTCCCTCCACGACTTTTCCCCAGTTGATGCGGTTCAGGACTGAGCTCTGACTCTTCTTCCCCTTGTGCTTCAGCACATCCTTGTCCATCTGTAGCTGCAAACTGCTGACGCTTATGAGCGCTGTGATGAGGAAGTAGACGCTGGCTTTAAAGGCGCTACGGTACAGCGCCACGTCGTCTGCGTCGTCGGTGCGTCTGGCCAATACGCCCTCCGTCACGTTGCTCACAAAGGCTGCTAGCATCTCCACCACACGCATCCGCAGTGGCTCTGACAGCATCGGGAGCTTCTTGACGAGACTATACGTCACATCCAGCCACTCTTCCTGCAGTAACTCCAGCCCCGCGTCACTCCCCAACACTTGGTCCTCCACTCGCTTCACACGAGCAGAAATCTCCGCATCCGTCTCATCCTCGAACGTCAAAACTGACTGCACGTGGTAGCGACCAGCTTTAGCCAACTCCAGGTCTGCCGCATGCAGAGGCACGAGGAACTCCATTTTTTAGTGGAACTTTTTTATTTGGTCCAGTCACAAACTTTAGTCCGTTGCATAGATAGGTATGTGACCTACAGTGCTGGCCAAAAATACGTAGCGACCAATATTTTGCAGCTAGTAAAGCCAAAACTGCACGAATAAGCTTAAAACCCCGTACTTAAGCTAGTCAAATCAAGCGCTACCAGGACATACCATTTTTACTTACAGACGACTCTTGGTTGTCGAGCACCAGCAATGACCATCATTCTGACCCTGGACAATAGTACGTAGCAGCTCACATCTTGCGCTCTTGTGAGCGTTCTAGAACATTCTAACGCCCCAAACACTACTTAAGTCACAGACTAGCTCATACCGAAGCTGTTGTCAGCCTTAGTTTTACGTAGTCCTTCAGTAAGCATGCCTAAGGGCACTGAGTTTATGTGACGGGGTCACACGAGCACCTTGCTTGAGGAAGCGTGCTATCAGGAGTATACAAACTCTAAGTGAATACGTCGCAGGCGACCTCTCAAAATGACTTGATTTGTCAGTGCTACAGCTACGGTCAACGGAGCGATCATTTCAGTACACGTGATATCGGTTTAGACAGGGATCCGCCAAAAACTACAGCTTTAGTCATGTAGCAATCATTTCAGGCCAAGCGAAAAGTGATACTAATCAAATTTGAGAGGGTCATGTCAAGAGGCAGGCATTTTGACTGGGTTTTTGTAAGAACCCTTGATTTGTCAATGCTACAGATACAGTCAATGGCGTGATCATTTCGACACGCGATTCTAAAATTTTCGTACACACTCTGAAACTTTATAAAGCGGACGAAAGAAAATTCGTCGCAAAACCGTTTTTCAATACGGGGCAGTATACAAAGACCAAGTTGTTATTTACGGGGGCCGATGAATTCATCGGGGGTTTCGTCCACTCACTGACACCAAGTCATTTTTGGCGGATCCCCCTTTAAACCGATATCACGTGTTTCCAAATGATCGCTCCATTGACTACAGCTGTAGTATTGATTGTAAACGGATCAACTCACACGTTGAAGCGACCAAGGCGTACAAGTCGCAGCAGGAGCATCTCAAGCAGCAGAAGGCCTCGAAGAAGCAGTGATCGCCGCCAGACGCGATGCACGCACTCTCTAGCGTGACATGACTGCAGAAGGCGTCGCGCCCCCGCCCTTCGCAAAGAGCGCGGGCTTTTTCGTGTGTGGCAAGAACTGCGGCAAGACACTGCACAGACGTCGTCATCACTGCCGTCCGTGCCGAGAGAGCTGCTATCCGCAGTGCACCAATCTCGACCGAGTGACACGTAGTCAACGCGTACAGAAGTTCCTCGGATGAAGGTGCGTGTTTCACCGTCGTTGACAATCGGGGTGAATCAGAACTGCTGAGAGCATGAAGATAGAAGTGAAGAACGTAACGTACTGATTGTTAATCATGTGGTTGCTCATGACGAAGTAAGTCGAAATGGAGCAGACGATAAAGGTGTAAACGAACAAGATCGCGACCAGCACCTTCGGGTGTTCATTGTACTATCAGCGCATCGGGATCGGGAACAAAATCGACTGGATCAATTGGCCCTTGGTCGTGTGAGCACCCGTCGTCTGAACAATTACCAGGATCTCCTCGCTACGACCTGAAGACAGCACGTGAGTACCTGCGAACAGCATGTGCTTCTTGCTGCCCTTTTCGGTGTCGGCCACATCGCACGGCACCCCCACTGGTTTTGGTTGTTTCACCACTATTAGGCCAAAATTTGTTCAGCACCAATGGTCATCATGGTCTTGTCAGCCGACGAAAAGTAGACTAGTTCTCAGACACCTTCACATGATCACCAGGTGACTGGGTTTTTGTATACGGCAATTAATTGCGTCCGATCGGACGCCATTTCGCCCCCGCTTTTGTCAAATATATACAAACATCAAGTCAGTCGAATCGCACTTAAACGTAATTGCGTCCGGTAGTACCGTGCTGACAAAAGGGCATATTAGCGGCCAAATCGGCGAAATCGGACGCAATTACGTTTAAGTGCGATTATTTGACTTGGCGTTTGTATACATTTGACAAAAGCGGGGGCTTAATTGCGCTCGATCGGACGCCATTAATCGCTGTATACAAAAACTAAAGTAAACATGCGCAGTACCGTAGTGCGCGATCGCGCAAAAAACCGGTTTTCTTACCGATTTACCGATTTATTGCGCAGCACTGTACTGCGTTTTCAAACAGGAAATGGCTCGGAGTCACCGGTATTTGTACCGGTAGCGGTAGTACCGTCGTGCGCGCTCAGAACGAAAGTCGATATCAGTTCTGGAAGGGAAATCAAATTTCAGAGTATCACCTTACCTGTCTGCCAGCATTACCCTCTCAAATTCGTTTTGTCGCAAATTCAGAGCGAAAAATTCGTTTTCAGGAGATAAAATTTTGAGGGCCCTCCCAAAAATTGGGAAATGTTGCGGAATTAATGGGGTATACAAAAGTCAGTCAAATGGCCTGCCTCTTGACATGACCCTCTCCGATTCGAACCAACACGCGGCTATTTCCGAAATATCTGCTTGGAGAGGTCGATCTGCCGCTCCCATTAATCGGTCAATACAAAAACCGTCACCTGGTGATCATGAAGGTGTCTGCGAACAGTGCCTTTACACAGAACTCCACCAATGGCTTTAGTTCGAGAGGAACTGTCCAAAGTGTTAAGTAAATACGTTGTAGGACATACCCCAGCCTAATAAGACGGTACTTGGATTGTTTACTGCTACATTACAACAGCTCGATAAATAACTAGCATCTCACGCGTACATCAATACCTGATCTTCGTTGAAAAACAACAAATGATAAAGTAGCCGAGCCTGCAGATATCTCGCAATGCCGTGTGGTCTGCCTCAGTCTGCCACTCAGAGTAACTTCTACCATCTTTGAACGGTTCTTTGGAAAACTAGATTAAATAAATTGTTCGACATAAAACAAGTTCAGGTTTAGAAACAAGTTCACAAATCGGAGTTTTGTATGGGACCAAAACGAACGCTTCTAGGATGGGAAGTCAAGCAGTGTTGAAGGCGTCGAACCACAAGTTTCACGTCCAACGACAGTACTATCCAACGGAGGTGAAAAGGTAAACGAAACAACCTCCTTGCTCTTCCAGCAACTTTCGGGCAACTTTTGTATCAACCTTTGTCAAATTCTCCGGCTGCCTCAAGATTAACTATTAGGAGCTTATTAACGACTTCGATCTTACTGTCCAAAATAGCAGCTTATTTAAGTTACAGTTAAGATTAGACTCAAAATTAACTCTAGATTAGGTTCTAGGTTAGGATCTAGATTATGGATTAATAGTGACTAGCTCTCTTATAAGAAGCATGCTATTAAGCCAAAAACTACAGCATCCGCCAAAAATGACTTGGTGTCAGTGAGTGGACGAAACCCCCGGTGAATTCATCGGCCACCGTAAATAACAACTTGGTCTTTGTATACTGCCCCGTATTGAAAAACGGTTTTGCGACGAATTTTCTTTCGTCCACCAGGGTAAAAACGGGTATAAAAGTGACAGATTGTAGAATTTTTAGGAGCTTATTAACGACTAAAGATTAGGCAATCTATAAATTAAGTGCTTATTTCCGACTATAGATAGGTTAGACAAGATATTAGGAGCTTATTAACTACTGCGACTTTGAGGTCCGTATTAGGAGCTTATTAAAGACTACAATTAGCTTAAACATTAAACGTTAGGGGCTTATTAACGACTGCGAACTTTCTATCCGAAATAGGAGCTTATTAAGGACTAAGATTAAGCTCAAGATTAACTCTAGCTTAGGTTCTAGATTAGGATCTAGATTATGGAGTAATAGTGACTGAGCTCGGTTAGAGGAAGCGTGCTATTAAGAGTATACAAACTCTAAGTGAACGGCGGTTCACTAGTCCCTGGTCTTAGGGGACTTAATAGCCAGTTTAGAGTAGATTTTAGACTGATTTATTTATAGTTAATTAGGTTCATTTGGCCTGTAATACAAACTCCTAATTAACTATACTTTATCCTAATTATGTATATAAAAGGTAGGTTAATTACTATTGGTTGGCCCTCAGCCACCTCAACCTACGTGGCAGTAGTGTGGCCCACACCATAGTGTGGCTCACACAACTCCATCAGAGTATTAAAACAAATACTCACAGAAGTATATCTACTTCTAAAGGCGGTACCCTTTCTGGGGTACCCCTTTCATGTAACCCCGTTACATCCTCCCCCACTTAGGTTGGAAACACCCCCAACCAATGAGGAGCTAGGAAGAGAGCTCCGCTCTCTTTCCTGTCCTTGTCGATACCCATCGACGAGCCACCGTTGTGGCTTCAAGGCTTTCATTCAGCCTTTTCGCGCGTCCCAGACACCCGGAGGTTTCCACGTCAACCTCCCGAGATGCCTAAGAAGGCAAGCACCCGCGGCGCTTCGGCGCCTTCCAAGTCTAAGACCGCGAGGTCAAAGACTGCTAAGGCCAAGTCGAAAGACAAGGCTGCTTCGCGCAAGGAAGTCCGCAAGGCGGCTTCCGAGGCAGCCAGCAAGCGCACCGCTGCTGCTGCCAAGCAAGGAGGGAGTCCGCGACGCAGTCGCTCGCGCTCCCTGTCACCCGACGATAGGCCGAACCCTCGGTTTGCCTATCGGGACCACAGTCCTGGGTCGGAGTCCCCGGATTTCAACATCCCTATGATCACGGGATCAGAGTCCGACGGGGACTCTCCTGGATCCGCTAAGGATCCATCTTCTACTCAGGATGCTCCTTCACAGGACGCTACTGTTGATGATGCTGAATCATCAGAGGCAAAGGCAGCTTCGACGAGCTCGCCTGCCAAGAGCCTTACCTTAGCCGAAGGTAAGGCTCGAGCCCAAGCTGCGAAAGCAGCTTCTCCAAAGCGGGCTGGTGAGGGTGCTGCTGCTGCTAAGAAGCGCGCAGCCCCTGGCTCTCCTACGTCAGAGCCTTCAATCGCAAAGGGATTCAAATCCCTGTTCGACTCCTCAGACGAGAAGGAAGAGGAGGGGGCTGTCTCCGAGCCCCAAGAGATCCCCAATGACCTCGATGAGCAGCAGGAGCGCTATCAAGCTGCTCAACTGCAAGGCACTCCTGTGCCTCCCACGCCGGTGTATCCTCGCGGATACTACCCACCGGATGCGGGGTCTGGGTCTCCAATGTTCTTGGAGCACCTCAAGGCCCCTCGTGGTCTTAACCATGGACGCACTTCGCGTGGCGCCTATGAGCGTGCCTTGTTTCAGGACGAACCACTCTTTGTCAACGACATCGAGGCCGCTAGGTGTGTGCTACTTGCACCACACCGAATTCCTCTCAAGGAATTTACGAGTCTCCGTAAGAAACCGGAAGACCGTGGTGGGCTCTTTCCCATCTGGGGGTGCCCTTGGGTACAGCCCGAGAACACCGTAACCCAGACCCAGGCAGAAGACCTGTTCTGGAGATGGGTTTCTCTAAAGAACTTCACAGTTCAGGAGTTGAAAGAACTCCGGGAAGATCGCCTGCTGTCCTATGTCTTGGACCAGCGCGATCTTCGCATTGAGTTTGCCCACTTAATCGCTAAGCGGCAACTCCACTCCGTCATGGAGGGACTTAGACAGCAGTCTAAGTCCAGCGCTCAAGATGAGCGCGGGTACGGTTCCGTCAACCCAGGGACCGTACACCGTAAGGCGGCTAAAAGCCGCGGACTACTTACGCCCCGGCTGTTGATCCCAAATCTCAACAGCCTTCGGGCAGTCAACCCGGAGCCGGTCTTCCGGCTCCCACGAGTTCTGTGACGAGGGGTAACCCCGCCACTTCACAAGCAGCTGGCGCTTCCCAGAGCGCCGCCGCTCCTGGACGACCCGCTCCACATGGTAGTGGAGCTCGCCGTTCCGGTCAAGGAGGGCAGGAGGAGCTCTCGCACGCGTATGAGTACGAGGCTCCTTCTCAGCCTTATCCTTCTGGACCCTCAACTTCGGGTCGGGACTCTGTGGGGTCCCTATTAAGCGACGAGGTCCGTCAGCTTCGAGATCGCGTCTATGCGATCGAGATAGCCCTTGGGCTTGGACCTGGTGGTCAGGCTGCCTCTCAGGCTGGCAAGCCGGGTGCCCTTGAGGTCCTTCGTCAGGACTTGGACGCTCTTGGTCGTGAGACTCATGAGCTCCATGGGCGCGTTGACCGCCGAGCTCCGGCTGCTGCCGTGAAGGAGCTCCGTCGAGGCTTAGACGTTCTAAGCCATGAGGTGCATGGTCGGATGCCCTCTTATGAGCCGCAGGGTATTCGTACCCCTCGACTTATGGGTATAGCTCTTACCCAAGCTCTTCCCATTCGGTACTGTCATACCCTTCGTATGACTCGCGTGGGTACCAGCCTGCGTTCTACTCGCAGGCTTCGACACCGGCAGCTCCGGTTGTCCAGAGAGCTCAGCCTCGTTTCGAGGAGGTGAGTTCTCACCTTGGTCTTCCTCCGTCCGAGAAGGAAGACCCAGCGGATCGTGATACCGCTTAAGACGCCCCACGTAGAACGTCGGGTGCGTCGCCATTGACTTTGGGAGGTCAATGGTATACGCCGCGCCATGTCTGGCCAGGACCGCAAAGGGTCCGATGAAGCGGTGCTTCAACTTGTTGCTCGTAACCGAGCTAACCACCTTTAGTGGTAGGTTCTTAGTGTCTAACAACACCAATTCACCCATTTTAAAAACACTTAAGTTTCCTCTGTTTCTGTCTGAGTACTCCTTTTGTCTATCTTGGGCTAACGCCATTGCGTCTCTAACCCGGCTGATCAACGTCAGCCTGTTGTCGATAAACGACGACAACTGTCTTCGCAAAGACTCTGGCTCTATTGCTGAGACCTGGGAGGAAAAGGCTTTCCGAGCCTCTCCCCCACTTACGATGGAGGCATCGGTACCTCCCCGCAAGGTTAGCGGCACCTGGGGGTGTCGTAACCCATTCAAGTAGAACGGGGTAAACCCCGTTGATGCGTGTACCGCATTGTTGAGTGCAAACTCAACCATAGGAAGCTGGTCCGACCAGGACCGAGGTGCTTCCGCACAGATACTGCGCAGAGTATCTTCGAGCACGCGGTTGACGCGCTCCGTCTGACCATCCGTCTGCGGATGGTCCGCAGTTGACATCGTCAACTTAGTTCCCAACAATTGGAACAGGGTGTCCCAGAACGCACCCGTGAAACGCGGGTCTCTGTCCGAGACTATGGTCTCTGGTAGACCATGATAGCGAAACACGCTATCTAGGAACAGCTGTGCAGCTTGTTTCCCTGTGACCTTGTCACGTACCGGAGCAAGATGCACCATCTTGCTCAAACGGCAGACAAACACCAATATGCCGGTGTTTCCCTTGTCATCGGCCGGCAGGCCGAAGACGAAATCGAGACTCATCGACTTCCAGCAATCCACTGGTACTGGTAGGCTCTGCAGTGGAGCCGAGGCGTGGCCCGAAGGCTTCACCCTCTGACATGTTTCACATGTCTTGACATAGTGTGCCACCCACTTATACATGCGGGGCCACCAAAATGTCTGAGAGACCATTTGGTAGGTCTTCTCCCGGCCAAGATGGCCACTTATCGGCGCATCATGCGCCTCCAGAAGTATGTCATACTTCAGATCCTCGTCGTTTGGAACGACAACCCGGGGAGGATCTCTAGGGTCTACTCTGTAATGGAGTAACCCCTCGGCCAGCTCATAACGATGGAGCTGCGCCCGCTGTCGAGGCGAAAGCCTGTCGACTTTGGCGTCCTTGCCATCGGACAAGAACTGCACCAGTGGTGTGTAGTTCTCGTCCTCCTGATACGCCAAGCGTATCCGATCGTACAGATCTGTCGTGACCCGACTGACATGAGCTAGCTCATAGTCAGGTCGACGCGACAATGCATCGGCAAGCACATTCAGCTTGCCCGGCTTGTATTCAACGCGGAAGTTGTATTCCGCGAAGAATGACAGCCACCTCGCCATCCGCTGCGACAGATGCGGCGAGTTGGTGGCAGTCCGCAAGGACGCGTGATCAGTATAGATCACAAAGGGCCTCGTGCCCAAGAGATGAACTCTAAATTTGACAAGAGCGTACTTCATTGCAAGTAGCTCCTTGTCATGAACGGGATAGTTCCGTTCGGCAGCCTTCAGCTGCCTGGACTGGAAGGAGATGACACGTTCGTGTCCTTCATCGTCCTTCTGCATAGCGCACAGCCTATTGCATAGTCAGAAGCGTCACAGACGACGCTAAATGACTTGTTCTCGTCCGGCAAGGCCAGGACTGGCGCTTGCTGTAAGCTCGCCTTGATGCTATCAAAAGCATCTTGGTGCTGTTGCTCCCAGACCCAGTCGGCATCTTTCTTTAAGAGATCCGACAAGGGTCGAGCTAGTTCAGCGTACCCTGCGCTGTACTTATGAAGATAGTTGGCTAAGCCCAACCACTTCGGAGGTCCTTCTGCGACCTCGGGGTCGGCCAAGCCGCTATGGCCTGACCTTCCCTGGATCGGCGCGTACGCCGACCCTGCTGACAAAGCAGCCGAGGACTTTTATCTCCTCAGCTGCAAAGACGCACTTGTCGATGTTGGCATAGAGCTTGTTAGCTCTCATGACCTCAAACACTCGACGGAGGTGCTTCAAATGCACCTCCATAGCCGTCTGGCCACCTTCGGCACGGCTATGGACGAATATATCGTCAAAGTACGTCTGAGCAAACGTACGCAATGGTCTAAACAATTGTGTGACCAAGCGATTGAACGTCGCTGGGGCATTCGATAGCCCCTGTGGCATCACTAGCCACTCCCAGAGCATCCCACTCGGGGTGCTCACTGCGGTGAGAGGAATGTCACTCTCCCGCATCAGGATCTGGTAGTATCCGTCTACCAGATCCAGGGCACTGTACAGCGTACAGCCCGACATGTTGTTCAGCAACACATCCTTGCGAGGGATCGGCGTCTGTGCCGGTACCGTCGCATTGTTCAGCTTGTTGTAAGCATGAACCAGACGCCACTCCCGTTCGGTTTACGAACGCAGAAGGTTGGCGTCGAGTGCGGGGACTTCGACTCCCGCACCATGCCCGACTTCGCCTTCTCGGCGAAGAAGGCATCTATGACCTCGCACTGCTCGCGAGGTAGAGGCCACTGCCTCGTGACACAGTACTTTTGTGCCGAACTCAACTCCCGATCCGGCGGAGTTGGGATGGTGGGTGCTTCGACACCACATCCGAGTATTCCTTCACAAGAGGATACACTGGATCCTCCGGGTTCTTGAGAATCTCAGAACCCAAGCGCGTTGCACGCTGCTTCGTGAACCCCTCCAGGACGTCCTCGTCCATTACGGAGGAAGAGTTCAAATCTTCAGGAGAGGTCTCCGGCTTCAGGAGCACCATCTCCGCAATCTCTCCGGCCTTCAACTCGGCCAGGAAGTCCTTCATGGACAATTCCTCGAGGTTCAGCAGTGCTGACACCTCTGGCAGTGCCTCCAGATGGACGGCACCTGCCCTAACTTGACGACCGGACACGCCGTCGAAGACATGGCATTGCTCTTCGACCGCCGTGCCGGGGAGTCTCAGACTCCGAGTGTGGTACTTGGTTATCCACACGGGAGGTGTTCAACGACACCTCCGCACTCGTACTGGTCTTCTTGACCCCCGCGGGAACTCTGTTACCCACGCTAGAGACGCATCTGCGCTCTCGATCTTCTTCTGGTCTCTTCGACCTCGTGTGGAACTATGTTACCCACCGGAGGCGCCTCAGCGTCCTCCCCAGCAGCCTCAGCTGCTTGCGGACCTATGTACCCGCTTGCGGAACTACGTTACCCGCCTGTGGACCTATGTTACCCACTTGTGGACCTATGTTACCCACACAGGAGACGCCTTTAGCGCTCTCCTCAGCAGCCTCTGCTGCTTGCGGACCTATGTTACCCGCCTGGTCAGTGCCGTCCGGCACTGCCACAGTCGAAGCCCATACGGCGCGACGACTCTCAGCGTTGGGACTTGCCGTCGTGGCAATCCCACACGCTTGGCAATGAGCCTTGGTCTCACGACCGGTTGCGAGGCTCATCGCAACATCTTCACTGGAGTCAGTGACTCCCAGTACTTCTTCGGCGCATAAGCGCCTTGGCGACCATCTCTGGCGCCCCAGTCCCGGACAGAGGTGGGAACATTACTCACCAAAGCTCTGTCGGAGACTGCAGGCCGGCTAGCCCCAATGGCTTTGCCGCGCCAATCGATCCAGGCTCGTGCTTTTCGAGCCACGGCATGCCCAGGATCAAGTCGTACTTGTCCATGTCTAGGACAAGAAACGACTCCGTGCTGTCAAAGTCTTCAAACTTTACAGCCAGGTCCATACGGACCCCAGGTACGTTAACCACCGTACCATCGGCCAGTCTCACCAGAGACCTGGCCCCTGCCTTTGCTTTCTCGCAAAGCATCGGCATACTTGTCGCCATTCCGCGCGACCGTCTGGCGTCGAGCAAAGTTCGTCGACGCCCCAGAGTCAATCAGGACTCTAAAGGGATCTCCATATCCCCGTACACTGCGTGTACCACGAGCAGTCCGCCGCTGCTCTTTCTCGTCTCGAGAGCACCCAGGCTCTCAGGGGCTAAGCCTCCATGGCGTGCGCCGTCCGCACTCCTACCATGGGGACTTAGATCTTCCCCAGTAGGGCGCCCCGCCCCTACTGGTGACCCCAGTTCCCCTGGCTCTTGGGTCGCGGCTTCTGCCACGGGCCCCTCGAGCCCCTAGGTTTGGAAGGGAACTTCCTTTGCCCTCCGCAGGGCAGGCACGTTGCATGTGCCCGAGCTTCCCACATCCGTAGCAACGGATGGAGCTCTGTACGGCCGTACCCAGTTCCATGGGTACCGGCCCGGTGCTAGCTCCAGCTGCTGGAGCTCCTTGCACTGCGCCTGACGACGCATTGTGGCCTTGCCACACCGACGTAGGAGTACGAGCCTGTCGGTGGCTGTACTCCTCTTGGAGGCGATCTGTATCGCCTCCTCCATAGTGTTCGCATGCACGCGGAACAACTGTGTGCGGGATGGGCCCACCTTCAGGCCATCCATGAACACTGTCACCTTGATGTGTTCAGGTAGGGGGTTCCCCACCAGAGATGCAGCGAGCACTCGCATCTCTTGGATGTACTTCATGCAGCTCACGCTTCCCTTGTTTACAGGCAAGGAAGCGCGAGCGCTGGCGATACTCGTAGTTCGCCGGAAGGAAGGCGGCTCTAAGCTGTTGACACAGCTGAGCCCAGGTTGTGAAACAACCCGGCGTTGTCGCTTCGCGCGTGTACGCCCAGGTCTTCGCCCGACCTCCTAGGTTGGACAGGGCGAAAGCGACCCAAGTCGCTCGGTCGAGATTAGAGCCGCGTCCATCGCGAGCTCGACCTCTCGACCCAGAAGTTGAGGTTCTCCCCCTCCTTTCCCTCATAAGGATTAACCTTAAGCCTCAACGGCTTAGGTTGGGCTGGCTTCATCTCAGCACGGGGGTCTGCAACCCCTGTACGTGGGCGATTAGCCCTCTCTCGTACGTGTCGAACGCCTCGATGCCGTTCGACCTGCTCGGACGGCGTAGAAGCCGCCAAGCTTCGGAGGGCATCTCCTCCAAAGATGCCCACCATCTTCCGGACCGACTCAACTGAGAGTCGGTCAAATGAGGGGAACTCCCCTCTATCCATCCTGGCTTACCTTGTAGGAGCCACAGAGGATTCAGGTAGTCAATCTACCCGCGTAGGTGTGGATTGACTACAAGTGCTAC
>VOQZ01001302.1:0-18824 GCA_008079305.1 Phytophthora palmivora | reverse complement strand
GACACTGCACAGACGTCGTCATCACTGCCGTCCGTGCCGAGAGAGCTGCTATCCGCAGTGCACCAATCTCGACCGAGTGACACGTAGTCAACGCGTACAGAAGTTCCTCGGATGAAGGTGCGTGTTTCACCGTCGTTGACAATCGGGGTGATCAGAACTGCTGAGAGCATGAAGATAGAAGTGAAGAACGTAACGTATGATTGTTAATCATGCATTGGTGCTCATGACGAAGTAAGTCGAAATGGAGCAGACGATAAAGGTGTAAACGAACAAGATCGCGACCAGCACCTTCGGGTGTTCATTGTACTATCAGCGCATCGGGATCGGGAACAAAATCGACTGGATCAATTGGCCCTTGGTCGTGTGAGCACCCGTCGTCTGAACAATTACCAGGATCTCCTCGCTACGACCTGAAGACAGCACGTGAGTACCTGCGAACAGCATGTGCTTCTTGCTGCCCTTTTCGGTGTCGGCCACATCGCACGGCACCCCCACTGGTTTTGGTTGTTTCACCACTATTAGCCCAAATTGTTCAGCACCAATGGTCATCATGGTCTTGTCAGCCGACGAAAAGTAGACTAGTTCTCAGACACCTTCACATGATCACCAGGTGACTGGGTTTTTGTATACGGCAATTAATTGCGTCCGATCGGACGCCATTTCGCCCCCGCTTTTGTCAAATATATACAAACATCAAGTCAGTCGAATCGCACTTAAACGTAATTGCGTCCGGTAGTACCGTGCTGACAAAGGGGCATATTAGCGGCCAAATCGGCGAAATCGGACGCAATACGTTTAAGTGCGATTATTTGACTTGGCGTTTGTATACATTTGACAAAAGCGGGGGCTTAATTGCGCTCGATCGGACGCCATTAATCGCTGTATACAAAAACTAAAGTAAACATGCGCAGTAACCGTAGTGCGCGATCGCGCAAAAAAACCGGTTTTCTTACCGATTTACCGATTTATTGCGCAGCACTGTACTCTGCGTTTTCACACAGGAAATGGCTCGGAGTCACCGGTATTTGTACCGGTAGCGGTAGTACCGTCGTGCGCGCTCAGAACGAAAGTCGATATCAGTTCTGGAAGGGAAATCAAATTTCAGAGTATCACCTTACCTGTCTGCCAGCATTACCCTCTCAAATTCGTTTTGTCGCAATTCAGAGCGAAAAATTCGTTTTCAGGAGATAAAATTTTGAGGGCCCTCCCAAAAATTGGGAAATGTTGCGGAATTAATGGGGTATACAAAAAGTCAGTCAAATGGCCTGCCTCTTGACATGACCCTCTCCGATTCGAACCAACACGCGGCTTTCCGAAATATCTGCTTGGAGAGGTCGATCTGCCGCTCCCATTAATCGGTCAATACAAAAACCGTCACCTGGTGATCATGAAGGTGTCTGCGAACAGTGCCTTTACACAGAACTCCACCAATGGCTTTAGTTCGAGAGGAACTGTCCAAAGTGTTAAGTAAATACGTTGTAGGACATACCCCAGCCTAATAAGACGGTACTTGGATTGTTTACTGCTACATTACAACAGCTCGATAAATACTAGCATCTCACGCGTACATCAATACCTGATCTCGTTGAAAAACAACAAATGATAAAGTAGCCGAGCCTGCAGATATCTCGCAATGCCGTGTGGTCTGCCTCAGTCTGCCACTCAGAGTAACTTCTACCATCTTTGAACGGTTCTTTGGAAAACTAGATTAAATAAATTGTTCGACATAAAACAAGTTCAGGTTTAGAAACAAGTTCACAAATCGGAGTTTTGTATGGGACCAAAACGAACGCTTCTAGGATGGGAAGTCAAGCAGTGTTGAAGGCGTCGAACCACAAGTTTCACGTCCAACGACAGTACTATCCAACGGAGGTGAAAAGGTAAACGAAACAACCTCCTTGCTCTTCCAGCAACTTTCGGGCAACTTTTGTATCAACCTTTGTCAAATTCTCCGGCTGCCTCAAGATTAACTATTAGGAGCTTATTAACGACTTCGATCTTACTGTCCAAAATAGCAGCTTATTTAAGTTACAGTTAAGATTAGACTCAAAATTAACTCTAGATTAGGTTCTAGGTTAGGATCTAGATTATGGATTAATAGTGACTAGCTCTCTTATAAGAAGCATGCTATTAAGCCAAAAACTACAGCATCCGCCAAAAATGACTTGGTGTCAGTGAGTGGACGAAACCCCCGGTGAATTCATCGGCCACCGTAAATAACAACTTGGTCTTTGTATACTGCCCCGTATTGAAAAACGGTTTTGCGACGAATTTCTTTCGTCCACCAGGGTAAAACGGGTATAAAAGTGACAGATTGTAGAATTTTTAGGAGCTTATTAACGACTAAAGATTAGGCAATCTATAAATTAAGTGCTTATTTCCGACTATAGATAGGTTAGACAAGATATTAGGAGCTTATTAACTACTGCGACTTTGAGGTCCGTATTAGGAGCTTATTAAAGACTACAATTAGCTTAAACATTAAACGTTAGGGGCTTATTAACGACTGCGAACTTTCTATCCGAAATAGGAGCTTATTAAGGACTAAGATTAAGCTCAAGATTAACTCTAGCTTAGGTTCTAGATTAGGATCTAGATTATGGAGTAATAGTGACTGAGCTCGGTTAGAGGAAGCGTGCTATTAAGAGTATACAAACTCTAAGTGAACGGCGGTTCACTAGTCCCTGGTCTTAGGGGACTTAATAGCCAGTTTAGAGTAGATTTTAGACTGATTTATTTATAGTTAATTAGGTTCATTTGGCCTGTAATACAAACTCCTAATTAACTATACTTTATCCTAATTATGTATATAAAAGGTAGGTTAATTACTATTGGTTGGCCCTCAGCCACCTCAACCTACGTGGCAGTAGTGTGGCCCACACCATAGTGTGGCTCACACAACTCCATCAGAGTATTAAAACAAATACTCACAGAAGTATATCTACTTCTAAAGGCGGTACCCTTTCTGGGGTACCCCTTTCATGTAACCCCGTTACATCCTCCCCCACTTAGGTTGGAAACACCCCCAACCAATGAGGAGCTAGGAAGAGAGCTCCGCTCTCTTTCCTGTCCTTGTCGATACCATCGACGAGCCACCGTTGTGGCTTCAAGGCTTTCATTCAGCCTTTTCGCGCGTCCCAGACACCCGGAGGTTTCCACGTCAACCTCCCGAGATGCCTAAGAAGGCAAGCACCCGCGGCGCTTCGGCGCCTTCCAAGTCTAAGACCGCGAGGTCAAAGACTGCTAAGGCCAAGTCGAAAGACAAGGCTGCTTCGCGCAAGGAAGTCCGCAAGGCGGCTTCCGAGGCAGCCAGCAAGCGCACCGCTGCTGCTGCCAAGCAAGGAGGGAGTCCGCGACGCAGTCGCTCGCGCTCCCTGTCACCCGACGATAGGCCGAACCCTCGGTTGCCTATCGGGACCACAGTCCTGGGTCGGAGTCCCCGGATTTCAACATCCCTATGATCACGGGATCAGAGTCCGACGGGGACTCTCCTGGATCCGCTAAGGATCCATCTTCTACTCAGGATGCTCCTTCACAGGACGCTACTGTTGATGATGCTGAATCATCAGAGGCAAAGGCAGCTTCGACGAGCTCGCCTGCCAAGAGCCTTACCTTAGCCGAAGGTAAGGCTCGAGCCCAAGCTGCGAAAGCAGCTTCTCCAAAGCGGGCTGGTGAGGGTGCTGCTGCTGCTAAGAAGCGCGCAGCCCCTGGCTCTCCTACGTCAGAGCCTTCAATCGCAAAGGGATTCAAATCCCTGTTCGACTCCTCAGACGAGAAGGAAGAGGAGGGGGCTGTCTCCGAGCCCCAAGAGATCCCCAATGACCTCGATGAGCAGCAGGAGCGCTATCAAGCTGCTCAACTGCAAGGCACTCCTGTGCCTCCCACGCCGGTGTATCCTCGCGGATACTACCCACCGGATGCGGGGTCTGGGTCTCCAATGTTCTTGGAGCACCTCAAGGCCCCTCGTGGTCTTAACCATGGACGCACTTCGCGTGGCGCCTATGAGCGTGCCTTGTTTCAGGACGAACCACTCTTTGTCAACGACATCGAGGCCGCTAGGTGTGTGCTACTTGCACCACACCGAATTCCTCTCAAGGAATTTACGAGTCTCCGTAAGAAACCGGAAGACCGTGGTGGGCTCTTCCCATCTGGGGGTGCCCTTGGGTACAGCCCGAGAACACCGTAACCCAGACCCAGGCAGAAGACCTGTTCTGGAGATGGGTTTCTCTAAAGAACTTCACAGTTCAGGAGTTGAAAGAACTCCGGGAAGATCGCCTGCTGTCCTATGTCTTGGACCAGCGCGATCTTCGCATTGAGTTTGCCCACTTAATCGCTAAGCGGCAACTCCACTCCGTCATGGAGGGACTTAGACAGCAGTCTAAGTCCAGCGCTCAAGATGAGCGCGGGTACGGTTCCGTCAACCCAGGGACCGTACACCGTAAGGCGGCTAAAAAGCCGCGGACTACTTACGCCCCGGCTGTTGATCCCAAATCTCAACAGCCTTCGGGCAGTCAACCCGGAGCCGGTCTTCCGGCTCCCACGAGTTCTGTGACGAGGGGTAACCCCGCCACTTCACAAGCAGCTGGCGCTTCCCAGAGCGCCGCCGCTCCTGGACGACCCGCTCCACATGGTAGTGGAGCTCGCCGTTCCGGTCAAGGAGGGCAGGAGGAGCTCTCGCACGCGTTTGAGTACGAGGCTCCTTCTCAGCCTTATCCTTCTGGACCCTCAACTTCGGGTCGGGACTCTGTGGGGTCCCTATTAAGCGACGAGGTCCGTCAGCTTCGAGATCGCGTCTATGCGATCGAGATAGCCCTTGGGCTTGGACCTGGTGGTCAGGCTGCCTCTCAGGCTGGCAAGCCGGGTGCCCTTGAGGTCCTTCGTCAGGACTTGGACGCTCTTGGTCGTGAGACTCATGAGCTCCATGGGCGCGTTGACCGCCGAGCTCCGGCTGCTGCCGTGAAGGAGCTCCGTCGAGGCTTAGACGTTCTAAGCCATGAGGTGCATGGTCGGATGCCCTCTTATGAGCCGCAGGGGTATTCGTACCCCTCGACTTATGGGTATAGCTCTTACCCAAGCTCTTCCCATTCGGTACTGTCATACCCTTCGTATGACTCGCGTGGGTACCAGCCTGCGTTCTACTCGCAGGCTTCGACACCGGCAGCTCCGGTTGTCCAGAGAGCTCAGCCTCGTTTCGAGGAGGTGAGTTCTCACCTTGGTCTTCCTCCGTCCGAGAAGGAAGACCCAGCGGATCGTGATACCGCTTAAGACGCCCCACGTAGAACGTCGGGTGCGTCGCCATTGACTTTGGGAGGTCAATGGTATACGCCGCGCCATGTCTGGCCAGGACCGCAAAGGGTCCGATGAAGCGGTGCTTCAACTTGTTGCTCGTAACCGAGCTAACCACCTTTAGTGGTAGGTTCTTAGTGTCTAACAACACCAATTCACCCATTTTAAAACACTTAAGTTTCCTCTGTTTCTGTCTGAGTACTCCTTTTGTCTATCTTGGGCTAACGCCATTGCGTCTCTAACCCGGCTGATCAACGTCAGCCTGTTGTCGATAAACGACGACAACTGTCTTCGCAAAGACTCTGGCTCTATTGCTGAGACCTGGGAGGAAAAGGCTTTCCGAGCCTCTCCCCCACTTACGATGGAGGCACGGTACCTCCCCGCAAGGTTAGCGGCACCTGGGGGTGTCGTAACCCATTCAAGTAGAACGGGGTAAACCCCGTTGATGCGTGTACCGCATTGTTGAGTGCAAACTCAACCATAGGAAGCTGGTCCGACCAGGACCGAGGTGCTTCCGCACAGATACTGCGCAGAGTATCTTCGAGCACGCGGTTGACGCGCTCCGTCTGACCATCCGTCTGTGGATGGTCCGCAGTTGACATCGTCAACTTAGTTCCCAACAATTGGAACAGGGTGTCCCAGAACGCACCCGTGAAACGCGGGTCTCTGTCCGAGACTATGGTCTCTGGTAGACCATGATAGCGAAACACGCTATCTAGGAACAGCTGTGCAGCTTGTTTCCCTGTGACCTTGTCACGTACCGGAGCAAGATGCACCATCTTGCTCAAACGGCAGACAAACACCAATATGCCGGTGTTTCCCTTGTCATCGGCCGGCAGGCCGAAGACGAAATCGAGACTCATCGACTTCCAGCAATCCACTGGTACTGGTAGGCTCTGCAGTGGAGCCGAGGCGTGGCCCGAAGGCTTCACCCTCTGACATGTTTCACATGTCTTGACATAGTGTGCCACCCACTTATACATGCGGGGCCACCAAAATGTCTGAGAGACCATTTGGTAGGTCTTCTCCCGGCCAAGATGGCCACTTATCGGCGCATCATGCGCCTCCAGAAGTATGTCATACTTCAGATCCTCGTCGTTTGGAACGACAACCCGGGAGGATCTCTAGGGTCTACTCTGTAATGGAGTAACCCCTCGGCCAGCTCATAACGATGGAGCTGCGCCCGCTGTCGAGGCGAAAGCCTGTCGACTTTGGCGTCCTTGCCATCGGACAAGAACTGCACCAGTGGTGTGTAGTTCTCGTCCTCCTGATACGCCAAGCGTATCCGATCGTACAGATCTGTCGTGACCCGACTGACATGAGCTAGCTCATAGTCAGGTCGACGCGACAATGCATCGGCAAGCACATTCAGCTTGCCCGGCTTGTATTCAACGCGGAAGTTGTATTCCGCGAAGAATGACAGCCACCTCGCCATCCGCTGCGACAGATGCGGCGAGTTGGTGGCAGTCCGCAAGGACGCGTGATCAGTATAGATCACAAAGGGCCTCGTGCCCAAGAGATGAACTCTAAATTTGACAAGAGCGTACTTCATTGCAAGTAGCTCCTTGTCATGAACGGGATAGTTCCGTTCGGCAGCCTTCAGCTGCCTGGACTGGAAGGAGATGACACGTTCATGTCCTTCATCGTCCTTCTGCAATAGCGCACAGCCTATTGCATAGTCAGAAGCGTCACAGACGACGCTAAATGACTTGTTCTCGTCCGGCAAGGCCAGGACTGGCGCTTGCTGTAAGCTCGCATTGATGCTATCAAAAGCATCTTGGTGCTGTTGCTCCCAGACCCAGTCGGCATCTTTCTTTAAGAGATCCGACAAGGGTCGAGCTAGTTCAGCGTACCCTGTGCTGTACTTATGAAGATAGTTGGCTAAGCCCAACCACTTCCGGAGGTCCTTCTGCGACCTCGGGGTCGGCCAAGCCGCTATGGCCTTGACCTTCCCTGGATCGGCGCGTACGCCGACCCTGCTGACAAAGCAGCCGAGGACCTTTATCTCCTCAGCTGCAAAGACGCGCTTGTCGATGTTGGCATAGAGCTTGTTAGCTCTCATGACCTCAAACACTCGACGGAGGTGCTTCAAATGCACCTCCATAGCCGTCTGGCCACCTTCGGCACGGCTATGGACGAATATATCGTCAAAGTACGTCTGAGCAAACGTACGCAATGGTCTAAACAATTGTGTGACCAAGCGATTGAACGTCGCTGGGGCATTCGATAGCCCCTGTGGCATCACTAGCCACTCCTAGAGCATCCCACTCGGGGTGCTCACTGCGGTGAGAGGAATATCACTCTCCCGCATCAGGATCTGGTAGTATCCGTCTACCAGATCCAGGGCACTGTACAGCGTACTGCCCGACATGTTGTTCAACAACACATCCTTGCGAGGGATCGGCGTCTGTGCCGGTACCGTCGCATTGTTCAGCTTGTTGTAAGCATGAACCAGACGCCACTTCCCGTTCGGTTTACGAACGCAGAAGGTTGGCGTCGAGTGCGGGGACTTCGACTCCCGCACCATGCCCGACTTCGCCTTCTCGGCGAAGAAGGCATCTATGACCTCGCACTGCTCGCGAGGTAGAGGCCACTGCCTCGTGACACAGTACTTTGTGCCGAACTCCCCGATCCGGCGGGAGTTGGGATGGTGGGTGCTTCGACACCACATCCGAGTATTCCTTCACAAGAGGATACACTGGATCCTCCGGGTTCTTGAGAATCTCAGTACCCAAGCGCGTTGCACGCTGCTTCGTGAACCCCTCCAGGACGTCCTCGTCCATTACGGAGGAAGAGTTCAAATCTTCAGGAGAGGTCTCCGGCTTCAGGAGCACCATCTCCGCAATCTCTCCGGCCTTCAACTCGGCCAGGAAGTCCTTCATGGACAATTCCTCGAGGTTCAGCAGTGCTGACACCTCTGGCAGTGCCTCCAGATGGACGGCACCTGCCCTAACTTGACGACCGGACACGCCGTCGAAGACATGGTATTGCTCTTCGACCGGCCGTGCCGGTGGAGTCTCAGACTCCGAGTGTTGTACTTGGTTATCCACACGGGAGGTGTTCAACGACACCTCCGCACTCGTACTGGTCTTCTTGACCCCGCGTGGAACTCTGTTACCCACGCTAGAGACGCATGCTGCGCTCTCGATCTTCTTCTTGGTCTCTTCGACCTCGTGTGGAACTATGTTACCCACACCGGAGGCGCCCTCAGCGTCCTCCCCAGCAGCCTCAGCTGCTTGCGGACCTATGTTACCCGCTTGCGGAACTACGTTACCCGCCTGTGGACCTATGTTACCCACTTGTGGACCTATGTTACCCACACAGGAGACGCCTTTAGCGCTCTCCTCAGCAGCCTCTGCTGCTTGCGGACCTATGTTACCCGCCTGGTCAGTGCCGTCCGGCACTGCCACAGTCGAAGCCCATACGGCGCGACGACTCTCAGCGTTGGGACTTGCCGTCGCGGCAATCCCACACGCTTGGCAATGAGCCTTGGTCTCACGACCGGTTGCGAGGCCCATCGCAACATCTTCACTGGAGTCAGTGACTCCCAGTACTTCTTCGGGCGCATAAGCGCCTTGGCGACCATCTCTGGCGCCCCAGTCCCGGACAGAGGTGGGAACATTACTCACCAAAGCTCTGTCGGAGACTGCAGGCCGGCTAGCCCCAATGGCTTTGCCGCGCCAATCGATCCAGGGCTCGTGCTTTTCGAGCCACGGCATGCCCAGGATCAAGTCGTACTTGTCCATGTCTAGGACAAGAAACGACTCCGTGCTGTCAAAGTCTTCAAACTTTACAGCCAGGTCCATACGGACCCCAGGTACGTTAACCACTGTACCATCGGCCAGTCTCACCGAGACCTGGCCCCTGCCTTTGCTTTCTCGCAAAGCATCAGGATACTTGTCGCCATTCCGCGCGACCGTCTGGCGTCGAGCAAAGTTCGTCGACGCCCCAGAGTCAATCAGGACTCTAAAGGGATCTCCATATCCCCGTACACTTGCGTGTACCACGAGCAGTCCGCCGCTGCTCTTTCTCGTCTCGAGAGCGCCCAGGCTCTCAGGGGCTAAGGCTCCATGGCGTGCGCCGTCCGCACTCCTACCATGGGGACTTAGATCTTCCCCAGTAGGGCGCCCCGCCCCTACTGGTGACCCCAGTTCCCCTGGCTCTTGGGTCGCGGCTTCTGCCACGGGCCCCTCGAGCCCCTAGGTTTGGAAGGGAACTTCCTTTGCCCTCCCGCAGGGCAGGCACGTTGCATGTGCCCGAGCTTCCCACATCCGTAGCAACGGATGGAGCTCTGTACGACCGTACCCAGTTCCATGGGTACCGGCCCGGTGCTAGCTCCAGCTGCTGGAGCTCCTTGCACTGCGCCTGACGACGCATTGTGGCCTTGCCACACCGACGTAGGAGTACGAGCCTGTCGGTGGCTGTACTCCTCTTGGAGGGCGATCTGTATCGCCTCCTCCATAGTGTTCGCATGCACGCGGAACAACTGTGTGCGGGATGGGCCCACCTTCAGGCCATCCATGAACACTGTCACCTTGATGTGTTCAGGTAGGGGGTTCCCCACCAGAGATGCAGCGAGCACTCGCATCTCTTGGATGTATTCGTGCAGCTCACGCTTCCCTTGTTTACAGGCAAGGAAGCGCGAGCGCTGGCGATACTCGTAGTTCGCCGGAAGGAAGGCGGCTCTAAGCTGTTGACACAGCTGAGCCCAGGTTGTGAAACAACCCGGCGTTGTCGCTTCGCGCGTGTACGCCCAGGTCTTCGCCCGACCTCCTAGGTTGGACAGGGCGAAAGCGACCCGAAGTCGCTCGGTCGAGATTAGAGCCGCGTCCATCGCGAGCTCGACCTCTCGGACCCAGAAGTGGAGGTTCTCCCCCTCCTTTCCCTCATAAGGATTAACCTTAAGCCTCAACGGCTTAGGTTGGGCTGGCTTCATCTCAGCCACGGGGGTCTGCAACCCCTGTACGTGGGCGATTAGCCCTCTCTCGTACGTGTCGAACGCCTCGATGCGTTCGACCTGCTCGGACGGCGTAGAAGCCGCCAAGCTTCGGAGGGCATCTCCTCCAAAGATGCCCACCATCTTCCGGACCGACTCAAACTGAGAGTCGGTCAAATGAGGGAACTCCCCTCTATCCATCCTGGCTTACCTTGTAGGAGCCACAGAGGATTCAGGTAGTCAATCTACCCGCGTAGGTGTGGATTGACTACAAGTGCTACCAAGTGTGACGGGGTCACACGAGCACCTTGCTTGAGGAAGCGTGCTATCAAGAGTATACAAACTCTAAGTGAACGGCGGTTCACTAGTCCCTGGTCTTAGGGGACTTAATAGCCAGTTTAGAGTAGATTTTAGACTGATTTATTTATAGTTAATTAGGTTCATTTGGCCTGTAATACAAACTCCTAATTAACTATACTTTATCCTAATTATGCATATAAAAGGTAGGTTAATTACTATTGGTTGGCCCTCAGCCACCTCAACCTACGTGGCAGTAGTGTGGCCCACACCACAGTGTGGCTCACACAACTCCATCAGAGTATTAAAACAAATACTCACAGAAGTATATCTACTTCTAAAGGCGGTACCCTTTCTGGGGTACCCCTTTCATGTAACCCCGTTACATCCTCCCCCACTTAGGTTGGAAACACCCCCAACCAATGAGGAGCTAGGAAGAGAGCTCCGCTCTCTTTCCTGTCCTTGTCGATACCCATCGACGAGCCACCGTTGTGGCTTCAAGGCTTTCATTCAGCCTTTTCGCGCGTCCCAGACACCCGGAGGTTTCCACGTCAACCTCCCGAGATGCCTAAGAAGGCAAGCACCCGCGGCGCTTCGGCGCCTTCCAAGTCTAAGACCGCGAGGTCAAAGACTGCTAAGGCCAAGTCGAAAGACAAGGCTGCTTCGCGCAAGGAAGTCCGCAAGGCGGCTTCCGAGGCAGCCAGCAAGCGCACCGCTGCTGCTGCCAAGCAAGGAGGGAGTCCGCGACGCAGTCGCTCGCGCTCCCTGTCACCCGACGATAGGCCGAACCCTCGGTTTGCCTATCGGGACCACAGTCCTGGGTCGGAGTCCCCGGATTTCAACATCCCTATGATCACGGGATCAGAGTCCGACGGGGACTCTCCTGGATCCGCTAAGGATCCATCTTCTACTCAGGATGCTCCTTCACAGGACGCTACTGTTGATGATGCTGAATCATCAGAGGCAAAGGCAGCTTCGACGAGCTCGCCTGCCAAGAGCCTTACCTTAGCCGAAGGTAAGGCTCGAGCCCAAGCTGCGAAAGCAGCTTCTCCAAAGCGGGCTGGTGAGGGTGCTGCTGCTGCTAAGAAGCGCGCAGCCCCTGGCTCTCCTACGTCAGAGCCTTCAATCGCAAAGGGATTCAAATCCCTGTTCGACTCCTCAGACGAGAAGGAAGAGGAGGGGGCTGTCTCCGAGCCCCAAGAGATCCCCAATGATCTCGATGAGCAGCAGGAGCGCTATCAAGCTGCTCAACTGCAAGGCACTCCTGTGCCTCCCACGCCGGTGTATCCTCGCGGATACTACCCACCGGATGCGGGGTCTGGGTCTCCAATGTTCTTGGAGCACCTCAAGGCCCCTCGTGGTCTTAACCATGGACGCACTTCGCGTGGCGCCTATGAGCGTGCCTTGTTTCAGGACGAACCACTCTTTGTCAACGACATCGAGGCCGCTAGGTGTGTGCTACTTGCACCACACCGAATTCCTCTCAAGGAATTTACGAGTCTCCGTAAGAAACCGGAAGACCGTGGTGGGCTCTTCCCATGTGGGGGTGCCCTTGGGTACAGCCCGAGAACACCGTAACCCAGACCCAGGCAGAAGACCTGTTCTGGAGATGGGTTTCTCTAAAGAATTTCACAGTTCAGGAGTTGAAAGAACTCCGGGAAGATCGCCTGCTGTCCTATGTCTTGGACCAGCGCGATCTTCGCATTGAGTTTGCCCACTTAATCGCTAAGCGGCAACTCCACTCCGTCATGGAGGGACTTAGACAGCAGTCTAAGTCCAGCGCTCAAGATGAGCGCGGGTACGGTTCCGTCAACCAGGGACCGTACACCGTAAGGCGGCTAAAAAGCCGCGGACTACTTACGCCCCGGCTGTTGATCCCAAATCTCAACAGCCTTCGGGCAGTCAACCCGGAGCCGGTCTTCCGGCTCCCACGAGTTCTGTGACGAGGGGTAACCCCGCCACTTCACAAGCAGCTGGCGCTTCCCAGAGCGCCGCCGCTCCTGGACGACCCGCTCCACATGGTAGTGGAGCTCGCCGTTCCGGTCAAGGAGGGCAGGAGGAGCTCTCGCACGCGTATGAGTACGAGGCTCCTTCTCAGCCTTATCCTTCTGGACCCTCAACTTCGGGTCGGGACTCTGTGGGGTCCCTATTAAGCGACGAGGTCCGTCAGCTTCGAGATCGCGTCTATGCGATCGAGATAGCCCTTGGGCTTGGACCTGGTGGTCAGGCTGCCTCTCAGGCTGGCAAGCCGGGTGCCCTTGAGGTCCTTCGTCAGGACTTGGACGCTCTTGGTCGTGAGACTCATGAGCTCCATGGGCGCGTTGACCGCCGAGCTCCGGCTGCTGCCGTGAAGGAGCTCCGTCGAGGCTTAGACGTTCTAAGCCATGAGGTGCATGGTCGGATGCCCTCTTATGAGCCGCAGGGGTATTCGTACCCCTCGACTTATGGGTATAGCTCTTACCCAAGCTCTTCCCATTCGGTACTGTCATACCCTTCGTATGACTCGCGTGGGTACCAGCCTGCGTTCTACTCGCAGGCTTCGACACCGGCAGCTCCGGTTGTCCAGAGAGCTCAGCCTCGTTTCGAGGAGGTGGGTTCTCACCTTGGTCTTCCTCCGTCCGAGAAAGAAGACCCAGCGGATCGTGATACCGCTTAAGACGCCCCACGTAGAACGTCGGGTGCGTCGCCATTGACTTTGGGAGGTCAATGGTATACGCCGCGCCATGTCTGGCCAGGACCGCAAAGGGTCCGATGAAGCGGTGCTTCAACTTGTTGCTCGTAACCGAGCTAACCACCTTTAGTGGTAGGTTTTAGTGTCTAACAACACCAATTCACCCTTTTAAAAACACTTAAGTTTCCTCTGTTTCTGTCTGAGTACTCCTTTTGTCTATCTTGGGCTAACGCCATTGCGTCTCTAACCCGGCTGATCAACGTCAGCCTGTTGTCGATAAACGACGACAACTGTCTTTTTAAAGACTCTGGCTCTATTGCTGAGACCTGGGAGGAAAAGGCTTTCCGAGCCTCTCCCCCACTTACGATGGAGGCATCGGTACCTCCCCGCAAGGTTAGCGGCACCTGGGGGTGTCGTAACCCATTCAAGTAGAACGGGGTAAACCCGTTGATGCGTGTACCGCATTGTTGAGTGCAAACTCAACCATAGGAAGCTGGTCCGACCAGGACCGAGGTGCTTCCGCACAGATACTGCGCAGAGTATCTTCGAGCACGCGGTTGACGCGCTCCGTCTGACCATCCGTCTGCGGATGGTCCGCAGTTGACATCGTCAACTTAGTTCCCAACAATTGGAACAGGGTGTCCCAGAACGCACCCGTGAAACGCGGGTCTCTGTCCGAGACTATGGTCTCTGGTAGACCATGATAGCGAAACACGCTATCTAGGAACAGCTGTGCAGCTTGTTTCCCGGTGACCTTGTCACGTACCGGAGCAAGATGCACCATCTTGCTCAAACGGCAGACAAACACCAATATGCCGGTGTTGCCCTTGTCATCGGCCGGCAGGCCGAAGACGAAGTCGAGACTCATCGACTTCCAGCAATCCGCTGGTACTGGTAGGCTCTGCAGTGGAGCCGAGGCGTGGCCCGAAGGCTTCACCCTCTGACATGTTTCACATGTCTTGACATAGTGTGCCACCCACTTATACATGCGGGGCCACCAAAATGTCTGAGAGACCATTTGGTAGGTCTTCTCCCGGCCAAGATGGCCACTTATCGGCGCATCATGCGCCTCAGAAGTATGTCATACTTCAGATCCTCGTCGTTTGGAACGACAACCCGAGGAGGATCTCTAGGGTCTACTCTGTAATGGAGTAACCCCTCGGCCAGCTCATAACGATGGAGCTGCGCCCGCTGTCGAGGCGAAAGCCTGTCGACTTTGGCGTCCTTGCCATCGGACAAGAACTGCACCAGTGGTGTGTAGTTCTCGTCCTCCTGATACGCAAGCGTATCCGATCGTATAGATCTGTCGTGACCCGACTGACATGAGCTAGCTCATAGTCAGGTCGACGCGACAATGCATCGGCAAGCACATTCAGCTTGCCCGGCTTGTATTCAACGCGGAAGTTGTATTCCGCGAAGAATGACAGCCACCTCGCCATCCGCTGTGACAGATGCGGCGAGTTGGTGGCAGTCCGCAAGGACGCGTGATCAGTATAGATCACAAAGGGCCTCGTGCCCAAGAGATGAACTCTAAATTTGACAAGAGCGTACTTCATTGCAAGTAGCTCCTTGTCATGAACGGGATAGTTCCGTTCGGCAGCCTTCAGCTGCCTGGACTGGAAGGAGATGACACGTTCGTGTCCTTCATCGTCCTTCTGCAATAGCGCACAGCCTATTGCATAGTCAGAAGCGTCACAGACGACGCTAAATGACTTGTTCTCGTCCGGCAAGGCCAGGACTGGCGCTTGCTGTAAGCTCGCCTTGATGCTATCAAAAGCATCTTGGTGCTGTTGCTCCCAGACCCAGTCGGCATCTTTCTTTAAGAGATCCGACAAGGGTCGAGCTAGTTCAGCGTACCCTGTGCTGTACTTATGAAGATAGTTGGCTAAGCCCAACCACTTCCGGAGGTCCTTCTGCGACCTCGGGGTCGGCCAAGCCGCTATGGCCTTGACCTTCCCTGGATCGGCGCGTACGCCGACCCTGCTGACAAAGCAGCCGAGGACCTTTATCTCCTCAGCTGCAAAGACGCACTTGTCGATGTTGGCATAGAGCTTGTTAGCTCTCATGACCTCAAACACTCGACGGAGGTGCTTCAAATGCACCTCCATAGCCGTCTGGCCACCTTCGGCACGGCTATGGACGAATATATCGTCAAAGTACGTCTGAGCGAACGTACGCAATGGTCTAAACAATTGTGTGACCAAGCGATTGAACGTCGCTGGGGCATTCGATAGCCCCTGTGGCATCACTAGCCACTCCAGAGCATCCCACTCGGGGTGCTCACTGCGGTGAGAGGAATGTCACTCTCCCGCATCAGGATCTGGTAGTATCCGTCTACCAGATCCAGGGCACTGTACAGCGTACAGCCCGACATGTTGTTCAACAACACATCCTTGCGAGGGATCGGCGTCTGTGCCGGTACCGTCGCATTGTTCAGCTTGTTGTAAGCATGAACCAGACGCCACTTCCCGTTCGGTTTACGAACGCAGAAGGTCGGCGTCGAGTGCGGGGACTTCGACTCCCGCACCATGCCCGACTTCGCCTTCTCGGCGAAGAAGGCATCTATGACCTCGCACTGCTCGCGAGGTAGAGGCCACTGCCTCGTGACACAATACTTTGTGCCTGGCACGAGATCAATCTCGTGCCGAACTCCCCGATCCGGCGGGAGTTGGGATGGTGGGTGCTTCGACACCACATCCGAGTATTCCTTCACAAGAGGATACACTGGATCCTCCGGGTTCTTGAGAATCTCAGAACCCAAGCGCGTTGCACGCTGCTTCGTGAACCCCTCCAGGACGTCCTCGTCCATTACGGAGGAAGAGTTCAAATCTTCAGGAGAGGTCTCCGGCTTCAGGAGCACCATCTCCGCAATCTCTCCGGCCTTCAACTCGGCCAGGAAGTCCTTCATGGACAATTCCTCGAGGTTCAGCAGTGCTGACACCTCTGGCAGTGCCTCCAGATGGACGGCACCTGCCCTAACTTGACGACCGGACACGCCGTCGAAGACATGGCATTGTTCTTCGACCGGCCGTGCCGGTGGAGTCTCAGACTCCGAGTGTGGTACTTGGTTATCCACACGGGAGGTGCTCAACGGCACCTCCGCACTCGTACTGGTCTTCTTGACCCCGCGTGGAACTCTGTTACCCACGTTAGAGACGCACGCTGCGCTCTCGATCTTCTCTGGTCTCTTCGACCTTGTGTGGAACTATGTTACCCACACCGGAGGCGCCCTCAGCGTCCTCCCCAGCAGCCTCAGCTGCTTGCGGACCTATGTTACCCGCTTGCGGAACTACGTTACCCACTTGTGGACCTATGTTACCCACACAGGAGACGCCTTTAGCGCTCTCCTCAGCAGCCTCTGCTGCTTGCGGACCTATGTTACCCGCCTGGCCAGTGCCGTCCGGCACTGCCACAGTCGAAGCCATACGGCGCGACGACTCTCAGCGTTGGGACTTGCCGTCGTGGCAATCCCACACGCTTGGCAATGAGCCTTGGTCTCACGACCGGTTGCGAGGCTCATCGCAACATCTTCACTGGAGTCAGTGACTCCCAGTACTTCTTCGGGCGCATAAGCGCCTTGGCGATCTCTGGCGCCCCAGTCCCGGACAGAGGTGGGAACATTACTCACCAAAGCTCTGTCGGAGACTGCGGGCCGGCTAGCCCCAATGGCTTTGCCGCGCCAATCGATCCAGGGCTCGTGCTTTTCGAGCCACGGCATGCCCAGGATCAAGTCGTACTTGTCCATGTCTAGGACAAGAAACGACTCCGTGCTGTCAAAGTCTTCAAACTTTACAGCCAGGTCCATACGGACCCCAGGTACGTTAACCACCGTACCATCGGCCAGTCTCACCGAGACCTGGCCCTGCCTTTGCTTTCTCGCAAAGCATCGGCATACTTGTCGCCATTCCGCGCGACCGTCTGGCGTCGAGCAAAGTTCGTCGACGCCCCAGAGTCAATCAGGACTCTAAAGGGATCTCCATATCCCCGTACACTTGCGTGTACCACGAGCAGTCCGCCGCTGCTCTTTCTCGTCTCGAGAGCACCCAGGCTCTCAGGGGCTAAGCCTCCATGGCGTGCGCCGTCCGCACTCCTACCATGGGGACTTAGATCTTCCCCAGTAGGGCGCCCCGCCCCTACTGGTGACCCCAGTTCCCCTGGCTCTTGGGTCGCGGCTTCTGCCACGGGCCCCTCGAGCCCTAGGTTTGGAAGGGAACTTCCTTTGCCCTCCCGCAGGGCAGGCACGTTGCATGTGCCGAGCTTCCCACATCCGTAGCAACGGATGGAGCTCTGTACGGCCGTACCCAGTTCCATGGGTACCGGCCCGGTGCTAGCTCCAGCTGCTGGAGCTCCTTGCACTGCGCCTGACGACGCATTGTGGCCTTGCCACACCGACGTAGGAGTACGAGCCTGTCGGTGGCTGTACTCCTCTTGGAGGGCGATCTGGATCGCCTCCTCCATAGTGTTCGCATGCACGCGGAACAACTGTGTGCGGGATGGGCCCACCTTCAGGCCATCCATGAACACTGTCACCTTGATGTGTTCAGGTAGGGGGTTCCCCACCAGAGATGCAGCGAGTACTCGCATCTCCTGGATGTATTCGTGCAGCTCACGCTTCCCTTGTTTACAGGCAAGGAAGCGCGAGCGCTGGCGATACTCGTAGTTCGCCGGAAGGAAGGCGGCTCTAAGCTGTTGACACAGCTGAGCCCAGGTTGTGAAACAACCCGGCGTTGTCGCTTCGCGCGTGTACGCCCAGGTCTTCGCCCGACCTCCTAGGTTGGACAGGGCGAAAGCGACCCGAAGTCGCTCGGTCGAGATTAGAGCCGCGTCCATCGCGAGCTCGACCTCTCGGACCCAGAAGTGGAGGTTCTCCCCTCCTTTCCCTCATAAGGATTAACCTTAAGCCTCAACGGCTTAGGTTGGGCTGGCTTCATCTCAGCCACGGGGGTCTGCAGCCCCTGTACGTGGGCGATTAGCCTCTCTCGTACGTGTCGAACGCCTCGATGCGTTCGACCTGCTCGGCCGGCGTAGCAGCCGCCAAGCTTCGGAGGGCATCTCCTCCAAAGATGCCCACCATCTTCCGGACCGACTCAAACTGAGAGTCGGTCAAATGAGGGAACTCCCCTCTATCCATCCTGGCTTACCTTGTAGGAGCCACAGAGGATTCAGGTAGTCAATCTACCCGCGTAGGTGTGGATTGACTACAAGTGCTACCAAGTGTGACGGGGTCACACGAGCACCTTGCTTGAGGAAGCGTGCTATCAAGAGTATACAAACTCTAAGTGAACGGCAGTTCACTAGTCCCTGGTCTTAGGGGACTTAATAGCCAGTTTAGAGTAGATTTTAGACTGATTTATTTATAGTTAATTAGGTTCATTTGGCCTGTAATACAAACTCCTAATTAACTATACTTTATCCTAATTATGCATATAAAAGGTAGGTCAAATACGATTGGTTGGCCCTCAGCCACCTAGACCTACGTGGCAGTAGTGGGTGCACACACATCACAAAGAGTATTAAAACAAATACTCACAGAAGTATATCAACTTCTAAAGGCGGTACCCTTAGGGTACCCCTTCATGTAACCCCGTTACAAGGGCATAGGTATTCCATAATCATCGTGATGGCGTTCGCCTT
>VOQZ01001301.1:0-67841 GCA_008079305.1 Phytophthora palmivora | reverse complement strand
TAGCCTCTCTCGTACGTGTCGAACGCCTCGATGCGTTCGACCTGCTCGGACGGCGTAGAAGCCGCCAAGCTTCGGAGGGCATCTCTCCAAAGATGCCCCACCATCTTCCGGACCGACTCAAACTGAGAGTCGGTCAAATGAGGGAACTCCCTCTATCCATCCTGGCTTACCTTGTAGGAGCCACAGAGGATTCAGGTAGTCAATCTACCCGCGTAGGTGTGGGATTGACTACAATGCTACCAAGTGTGACGGGGTCACACGAGCACCTTGCTTGAGGAAGCGTGCTATCAAGAGTATACAAACTCTAAGTGAACGGCGGTTCACTAGTCCCTGGTCTTAGGGGACTTAATAGCCAGTTTAGAGTAGATTTTAGACTGATTTATTTATAGTTAATTAGGTTCATTTGGCCTGTAATACAAACTCCTAATTAACTATACTTTATCCTAATTATGCATATAAAAGGTAGGTTAATTACTATTGGTTGGCCCTCAGCCACCTCAACCTACGTGGCAGTAGTGTGGCCCACACCACAGTTTGGCTCACACAACTCCATCAGAGTATTAAAACAAATACTCACAGAAGTATATCTACTTCTAAAGGCGGTACCCTTTCTGGGGTACCCTTTCATGTAACCCGTTACATCCTCCCCCACTTAGGTTGGAAACCCCCAACCAATGAGGAGCTAGGAAGAGAGCTCCGCTCTCTTTCCTGTCCTTGTCGATACCCATCGACGAGCCACCGTTGTGGCTTCAAGGCTTTCATTCAGCCTTTTCGCGCGTCCAAGACACCGGAGGTTCCACGTCAACCTCCCGAGATGCTAAGAAGGCAAGCACCCGCGGCGCTTCGGCGCCTTCCAAGTCTAAGACCGCGAGGTCGAAGACTGCTAAGGCCAAGTCGAAAGACAAGGCCGCTTCGCGCAAGGAAGTCCGCAAGGCGGCTTCCGAGGCAGCCAGCAAGCGCACCGCTGCTGCTGCCAAGCAAGGAGGGAGTCCGCGACGCAGTCGCTCGCGCTCCCTGTCACCCGACGATAGGCCGAACCCTCGGTTTGCCTATCGGGACCACAGTCCTGGGTCGGAGTCCCGGATTGTCATCCCTATGATCACGGGATCAGAGTCGACGGGGACTCTCCTGGATCCGCTAAGGATCCATCTTCTTCTCAGGATGCTCCTTCACAGGACGCTCCTGTTGATGATGCTGAATCATCAGAGGCAAAGGCAGCTTCGACGAGCTCGCCTGCCAAGAACCTTACCTTAGCCGAAGGTAAGGCTCGAGCCCAAGCTGCGAAAGCAGCTTCTCCAAAGCGGGCTGGTGAGGGTGCTGCTGCTGCTAAGAAGCGCGCAGCCCCTGGCTCTCCTACGTCAGAGCCTTCAATCGCAAAGGGATTCAAATCCCTGTTCGACTCCTCAGACGAGAAGGAAGAGGAGGGGGCTGTCTCCGAGCCCCAAAGATCCCCAATGATCTCGATGAGCAGCAGGAGCGCTATCAAGCTGCTCAACTGCAAGGCACTCCTGTGCCTCCCACGCCGGTGTATCCTCGCGGATACTACCCACCGGATGCGGGGTCTGGGTCTCCAATGTTCTTGGAGCACCTCAAGGCCCCTCGTGGTCTTAACCATGGGCGCACTTCGCGTGGCGCCTATGAGCGTGCCTTGTTTCAGGACGAACCACTCTTTGTCAACGACATCGAGGCCGCTAGGTGTGTGCTACTTGCACCACACCGAATTCCTCTCAAGGAATTACGAGTCTCCGAAGAAACCGGAAGACCGTGGTGGGCTCTTTCCATTGGGGGTACCCTTGGGTACAGCCCGAGAACACCGTAACCCAGACCCAGGCAGAAGACCTGTTCTGGAGATGGGTTTCTCTAAAGAACTTCACAGTTCAGGAGTTGAAAGAACTCCGGGAAGATCGCCTGCTGTCCTATGTCTTGGACCAGCGCGATCTTCGCATTGAGTTTGCCCACTTAATCGCTAAGCGGCAACTCCACTCCGTCATGGAGGGACTTAGACAGCAGTCTAAGTCCAGCGCTCAAGATGAGCGCGGGTACGGTTCCGTCAACCCAGGGACCGTACACCGTAAGGCGGCTAAAAAGCCGCGGACTACTTACGCCCCGGCTGTTGATCCCAAATCTCAACAGCCTTCGGGCAGTCAACCCGGAGCCGGTCTTCCGGCTCCCACGAGTTCTGTGACGAGGGGTAACCCCGCCACTTCACAAGCAGCTGGCGCTTCCCAGAGCGCCGCCGCTCCTGGACGACCCGCTCCACATGGTAGTGGAGCTCGCCGTTCCGGTCAAGGAGGGCAGGAGGAGCTCTCGCACGCGTATGAGTACGAGGCTCCTTCTCAGCCTTATCCTTCTGGACCCTCAACTTCGGGTCGGGACTCTGTGGGGTCCCTATTAAGCGACGAGGTCCGTCAGCTTCGAGATCGCGTCTATGCGATCGAGATAGCCCTTGGGCTTGGACCTGGTGGTCAGGCTGCCTCTCAGGCTGGCAAGCCGGGTGCCCTTGAGGTCCTTCGTCAGGACTTGGACGCTCTTGGTCGTGAGACTCATGAGCTCCATGGGCGCGTTGACCGCCGAGCTCCGGCTGCTGCCGTGAAGGAGCTCCGTCGAGGCTTAGACGTTCTAAGCCATGAGGTGCATGGTCGGATGCCCTCTTATGAGCCGCAGGGGTATTCGTACCCCTCGACTTATGGGTATAGCTCTTACCCAAGCTCTTCCCATTCGGTACTGTCATACCCTTCGTATGACTCGCGTGGGTACCAGCCTGCGTTCTACTCGCAGGCTTCGACACCGGCAGCTCCGGTTGTCCAGAGAGCTCAGCCTCGTTTCGAGGAGGTGGGTTCTCACCTTGGTCTTCCTCCGTCCGAGAAGAAGACCCAGCGGATCGTGATACCGCTTAAGACGCCCCACGTAGAACGTCGGGTGCGTCGCCATTGACTTTGGGAGGTCAATGGTATACGCCGCGCCATGTCTGGCCAGGACCGCAAAGGGTCCGATGAAGCGGTGCTTCAACTTGTTGCTCGTAACCGAGCTAACCACCTTTAGTGGTAGGTTCTTAGTGTCTAACAACACCAATTCACCCATTTTAAAAACACTTAAGTTTCCTCTGTTTCTGTCTGAGTACTCCTTTTGTCTATCTTGGGCTAACGCCATTGCGTCTCTAACCCGGCTGATCAACGTCAGCCTGTTGTCGATAAACGACGACAACTGTCTTCGCAAAGACTCTGGCTCTATTGCTGAGACCTGGGAGGAAAGGCTTTCCGAGCCTCTCCCCCACTTACGATGGAGGCATCGGTACCTCCCCGCAAGGTTAGCGGCACCTGGGGGTGTCGTAACCCATTCAAGTAGAACGGGGTAAACCCCGTTGATGCGTGTACCGCATTGTTGAGTGCAAACTCAACCATAGGAAGCTGGTCCGACCAGGACCGAGGTGCTTCCGCACAGATACTGCGCAGAGTATCTTCGAGCACGCGGTTGACGCGCTCCGTCTGACCATCCGTCTGTGGATGGTCCGCAGTTGACATCGTCAACTTAGTTCCCAACAATTGGAACAGGGTGTCCCAGAACGCACCCGTGAAACGCGGGTCTCTGTCCGAGACTATGGTCTCTGGTAGACCATGATAGCGAAACACGCTATCTAGGAACAGCTGTGCAGCTTGTTTCCCTGTGACCTTGTCACGTACCGGAGCAAGATGCACCATCTTGCTCAAACGGCAGACAAACACCAATATGCCGGTGTTTCCCTTGTCATCGGCCGGCAGGCCGAAGACGAAATCGAGACTCATCGACTTCCAGCAATCCACTGGTACTGGTAGGCTCTGCAGTGGAGCCGAGGCGTGGCCCGAAGGCTTCACCCTCTGACATGTTTCACATGTCTTGACATAGTGTGCCACCCACTTATACATGCGGGGCCACCAAAATGTCTGAGAGACCATTTGGTAGGTCTTCTCCCGGCCAAGATGGCCACTTATCGGCGCATCATGCGCCTCCAGAAGTATGTCATACTTCAGATCCTCGTCGTTTGGAACGACAACCCGGGGAGGATCTCTAGGGTCTACTCTGTAATGGAGTAACCCCTCGGCCAGCTCATAACGATGGAGCTGCGCCCGCTGTCGAGGCGAAAGCCTGTCGACTTTGGCGTCCTTGCCATCGGACAAGAACTGCACCAGTGGTGTGTAGTTCTCGTCCTCCTGATACGCCAAGCGTATCCGATCGTACAGATCTGTCGTGACCCGACTGACATGAGCTAGCTCATAGTCAGGTCGACGCGACAATGCATCGGCAAGCACATTCAGCTTGCCCGGCTTGTATTCAACGCGGAAGTTGTATTCCGCGAAGAATGACAGCCACCTCGCCATCCGCTGTGACAGATGCGGCGAGTTGGTGGCAGTCCGCAAGGACGCGTAATCAGTATAGATCACAAAGGGCCTCGTGCCCAAGAGATGAACTCTAAATTGACAAGAGCGTACTTCATTGCAAGTAGCTCCTTGTCATGAACGGGATAGTTCCGTTCGGCAGCCTTCAGCTGCCTGGACTGGAAGGAGATGACACGTTCATGTCCTTCATCGTCCTTCTGCAATAGCGCACAGCCTATTGCATAGTCAGAAGCGTCACAGACGACGCTAAATGACTTGTTCTCGTCCGGCAAGGCCAGGACTGGCGCTTGCTGTAAGCTCGCATTGATGCTATCAAAAGCATCTTGGTGCTGTTGCTCCCAGACCCAGTCGGCATCTTTCTTTAAGAGATCCGACAAGGGTCGAGCTAGTTCAGCGTACCCTGTGCTGTACTTATGAGATAGTTGGCTAAGCCCAACCACTTCCGGAGGTCCTTCTGCGACCTCGGGGTCGGCCAAGCCGCTATGGCCTTGACCTTCCCTGGATCGGCGCGTACGCCGACCCTGCTGACAAAGCAGCCGAGGACCTTTATCTCCTCAGCTACAAAGACGCACTTGTCGATGTTGGCATAGAGCTTGTTAGCTCTCATGACCTCAAACACTCGACGGAGGTGCTTCAAATGCACCTCCATAGCCGTCTGGCCACCTTCGGCACGGCTATGGACGAATATATCGTCAAAGTACGTCTGAGCAAACGTACGCAATGGTCTAAACAATTGTGTGACCAAGCGATTGAACGTCGCTGGGGCATTCGATAGCCCCTGTGGCATCACTAGCCACTCCTAGAGCATCCCACTCGGGGTGCTCACTGCGGTGAGAGGAATATCACTCTCCCGCATCAGGATCTGGTAGTATCCGTCTACCAGATCCAGGGCACTGTACAGCGTACTGCCCGACATGTTGTTCAACAACACATCCTTGCGAGGGATCGGCGTCTGTGCCGGTACCGTCGCATTGTTCAGCTTGTTGTAAGCATGAACCAGACGCCACTTCCCGTTCGGTTTACGAACGCAGAAGGTCGGCGTCGAGTGCGGGGACTTCGACTCCCGCACCATGCCCGACTTCGCCTTCTCGGCGAAGAAGGCATCTATGACCTCGCACTGCTCGCGAGGTAGAGGTCACTGCCTCGTGACACAATACTTTGTGCCTGGCACGAGATCAATCTCGTGCCGAACTCCCCGATCCGGCGGGAGTTGGGATGGTGGGTGCTTCGACACCACATCCGAGTATTCCTTCACAAGAGGATACACTGGATCCTCCGGGTTCTTGAGAATCTCAGTACCCAAGCGCGTTGCACGCTGCTTCGTGAACCCCTCCAGGACGTCCTCGTCCATTACGGAGGAAGAGTTCAAATCTTCAGGAGAGGTCTCCGGCTTCAGGAGCACCATCTCCGCAATCTCTCCGGCCTTCAACTCGGCCAGGAAGTCCTTCATGGACAATTCCTCGAGGTTCAGCAGTGCTGACACCTCTGGCAGTGCCTCCAGATGGACGGCACCTGCCCTAACTTGACGACCGGACACGCCGTCGAAGACATGGCATTGTTCTTCGACCGGCCGTGCCGGTGGAGTCTCAGACTCCGAGTGTGGTACTTGGTTATCCACACGGGAGGTGCTCAACGGCACCTCCGCACTCGTACTGGTCTTCTTGACCCCGCGTGGAACTCTGTTACCCACGTTAGAGACGCACGCTGCGCTCTCGATCTTCTTCTTGGTCTCTTCGACCTTGTGTGGAACTATGTTACCCACACCGGAGGCGCCCTCAGCGTCCTCCCCAGCAGCCTCAGCTGCTTGCGGACCTATGTTACCCGCTTGCGGAACTACGTTACCCACTTGTGGACCTATGTTACCCACACAGGAGACGCCTTTAGCGCTCTCCTCAGCAGTCTCTGCTGCTTGCGGACCTATGTTACCCGCCTGGCCAGTGCCGTCCGGCACTGCCACAGTCGAAGCCCGTACGGCGCGACGACTCTCAGCGTTGGGACTTGCCGTCGCGGCAATCCCACACGCTTGGCAATGAGCCTTGGTCTCACGACCGGTTGCGAGGCCCATCGCAACATCTTCACTGGAGTCAGTGACTCCCAGTACTTCTTCGGGCGCATAAGCGCCTTGGCGATCTCTGGCGCCCCAGTCCCGGACAGAGGTGGGAACATTACTCACCAAAGCTCTGTCGGAGACTGCGGGCCGGCTAGCCCCAATGGCTTTGCCGCGCCAATCGATCCAGGGCTCGTGCTTTTCGAGCCACGGCATGCCCAGGATCAAGTCGTACTTGTCCATGTCTAGGACAAGAAACGACTCCGTGCTGTCAAAGTCTTCAAACTTTACAGCCAGGTCCATACGGACCCCAGGTACGTTAACCACTGTACCATCGGCCAGTCTCACCGAGACCTGGCCCCTGCCTTTGCTTTCTCGCAAAGCATCAGCATACTTGTCGCCATTCCGCGCGACCGTCTGGCGTCGAGCAAAGTTCGTCGACGCCCCAGAGTCAATCAGGACTATAAAGGGATCTCCATATCCCCGTACACTTGCGTGCACCACGAGCAGTCCGCCGCTGCTCTTTCTCGTCTCGAGAGCGCCCAGGCTCTCAGGGGCTAAGGCTCCATGGCGTGCGCCGTCCGCACTCCTACCATGGGGACTTAGATCTTCCCCAGTAGGGCGCCCCGCCCCTACTGGTGACCCCAGTTCCCCTGGCTCTTGGGTCGCGGCTTCTGCCACGGGCCCCTGGAGCCCCTAGGTTTGGAAGGGAACTTCCTTTGCCCTCCCGCAGGGCAGGCACGTTGCATGTGCCCGAGCTTCCCACATCCGTAGCAACGGATGGAGCTCTGTACGACCGTACCCAGTTCCATGGGTACCGGCCCGGTGCTAGCTCCAGCTGCTGGAGCTCCTTGCACTGCGCCTGACGACGCATTGTGGCCTTGCCACACCGACGTAGGAGTACGAGCCTGTCGGTGGCTGTACTCCTCTTGGAGGGCGATCTGTATCGCCTCCTCCATAGTGTTCGCATGCACGCGGAACAACTGTGTGCGGGATGGGCCCACCTTCAGGCCATCCATGAACACTGTCACCTTGATGTGTTCAGGTAGGGGGTTCCCCACCAGAGATGCAGCGAGCACTCGCATCTCCTGGATGTATTCGTGCAGCTCACGCTTCCCTTGTTTACAGGCAAGGAAGCGCGAGCGCTGGCGATACTCGTAGTTCGCCGGAAGGAAGGCGGCTCTAAGCTGTTGACACAGCTGAGCCCAGGTTGTGAAACAACCCGGCGTTGTCACTTCGCGCGTGTACGCCCAGGTCTTCGCCCGACCTCCTAGGTTGGACAGGGCGAAAGCGACCCGAAGTCGCTCGGTCGAGATTAGAGCCGCGTCCATCGCGAGCTCGACCTCTCGGACCCAGAAGTGGAGGTTCTCCCCCTCCTTTCCCTCATAAGGATTAACCTTAAGCCTCAACGGCTTAGGTTGGGCTGGCTTCATCTCAGCCACGGGGGTCTGCAACCCCTGTACGTGGGCGATTAGCCCTCTCTCGTACGTGTCGAACGCCTCGATGCGTTCGACCTGCTCGGACGGCGTAGCAGCCGCCAAGCTTCGGAGGGCATCTCCTCCAAAGATGCCCACCATCTTCCGGACCGACTCAAACTGAGAGTCGGTCAAATGAGGGAACTCCCCTCTATCTATCCTGGCTTACCTTGTAGGAGCCACAGAGGATTCAGGTAGTCAATCTACCCGCGTAGGTGTGGATTGACTACAAGTGCTACCAAGTGTGACGGGGTCACACGAGCACCTTGCTTGAGGAAGCGTGCTATCAAGAGTATACAAACTCTAAGTGAACGGCGGTTCACTAGTCCCTGGTCTTAGGGGACTTAATAGCCAGTTTAGAGTAGATTTTAGACTGATTTATTTATAGTTAATTAGGTTCATTTGGCCTGTAATACAAACTCCTAATTAACTATACTTTATCCTAATTATGTATATAAAAGGTAGGTCAAATACGATTGGTTGGCCCTCAGCCACCTAGACCTATGTGGCAGTAGTGAGGTCCACACACCACTCACAACAGAGTATTAAAACAAATACCCACAGAAGTATATCAACTTCTAAAGGCGGTACCCTTTCTAGGGTACCCCTTCATGTAACCCCGTTACAAAGGGCATCGTGTATTCCATAATCATCGTGATGGCGTTCGCCTTCTTGTAATCGATGCATAATCTGATATCCACCCCGTTCTTCTTGAGGACGATAACAATGGGCGAGGCCCACGGACTCTTCGAAAATGACACCAATTTCGCTCGTAACAATCCTTTGAGCAACTCGTATAGTGGTTTCAGGTACTTCAGTGCTATCCGCCGAGCTCGCTGCTTGATAGGTGGATGATCGCCTACATCAATATCACACACAACTCCGTAAGCTGGCGGAGGTAAGGCGTTACCACTGGATATCATTATCTGCTCATTCCGTTTCAGTAGCTCAGTCAGCCGAGTTGCTCGCTCAGGTGTGTGAGCTGAACACTTCACATTAACTCCATTATAGTCAAGTTCGATAGGCAATTCTTCACTGAGATCACGTAAGAAAGCCAATTCGTGAGCGTAATCTTCCAGATGAAGCGTCTCTCCTTTCTTCTCAAAGTGGTTGAACCGATGATCGGACTCAGCTCCAGGCTTGTCCTCGCAAGCACTTGCTGCTGCAGCAAGAAACCGCAGCCGCAAATCTTCTTCTGGATCAGCAGCCATTGCGTCATCGGTCGCTTCCAGTTCATCAGAGTCTTCATTGGCTTCAATAGCCGAGTCGGTTTGACTTTCTAAATCGGCTTCAGGCGTATCCAACTGAGTCAGGTGAGTCTCTGCATCTCTTCCTTCCTCCATGACACCTTGCTGATTGCGACATTCACTCGGCAGCTCCATAGCCGAGTTAATTCCTTCCAACTCGGCTAACCCATCCGGGTCATCCGAGTCAATTCTTTTCGGCTCGGCTATAACTCCCTGTGTATCCGTCGCCTTCTTCTCGGCATCGACAGCGGCCCAACGCTTGGCGCACGTTAACTGCTTTCCGCTTTTTGGCCTCAGGCGGTCTCTCCTTCACTCCCTTGGGCCAGTGATACGATTTGCGTTCCACAGCTGGTGGTTGCCGGGATAGCCAGTCTGCGTACAACTTTTGTTCTTTGTACAGCAAATCCTTGTCGATTGCTGATTCGTACGAGAGTACTTGCCAATCCCGGTACTTAGCCGAGTTCAATCACACGTACCCCTCTGGTGACAGCATCCCATGTGGTAGCCAAATTACAACCGGGAAGTGTGCCGGGCACCATACCGACGTTAACCGTTCACTGGTCAAATAAACCCTGGTCGCCTTGCCTTTAGCATTCACCACTATGGTTGGTATCCAATCATCAGTTCGCCTCACCCACAATTCGTGGGTCAGCTCACTCAGCTGTTGCACGGTCTGACAGACATATTGCTTCCGTAGGTCCGTCTGCCGTCTGTAATCCATATGTTTGATCGTCTGTATCTTTCAAAGTCCGCAACAGCGGGACCACCACTTCACCTGGTAACTTAGCTGCAGAGTTGTAGAGATCCAGCCGGATTCCCGCGGGGATCATGAAGTCGGTGCCTAGTATGAGCTCACCGCCGAGACGTTTGCTCCAGTGTCCAGCAATATCTTGACGCGTCTGTCATTCACCGCGCCCATTACGAGTGCGCGCATCCGAACTCGGCGGTCAAACTTCTGTGACGACCACCAGCCGAGTCGCTCACCCCGAAGTAACTTCACCACTCGCGGTCTCTGTGTCACGCTGTCATACCACCGAGTCGCTGCTGCACTAACCATCGCCGAGTCGTCTTCATCCGACTCCTCGGATTCACGTTCATTACCGTCGCTATCACATATTCCTTCATCCGTCCCAACCGATCCCTCGGGCCACCCCGCTTCCCCTACGAAAGCGAACACGAAGTTCGCCTCCACCACAGGTTCTGCTGACTGTGGCAGCCCGGAAAATTCCAACCCAGTCAATGTTGGCGGGCTGCCGAGTTTAAATCACTCGGCGTGTAGAGATCTTGGAGTTCTTCTGGGACTTTGGACTTGTCAACGTTATTCTTGACGAAGGAAGCCAGCTTTTCGTAGCGGCGGAAGAGTTCACATTGGCCGACTTCGTGGACTTGTTTGCAGAACTTGCAATGTCTCCGACAAAAGTGAGCCGAGTGGCCCATGCCCCCACATGCGGCGCAAGGCCCATACTGCTGTCGTTCCCTCGAGGTATCCCGGCGATCTCGTCCCTCAGTCGGTCCTCTGAATGATCTAGCCGAGCTCCTCGGGGTCCTAGCCGAGTCGCTTCGGTCACTGGTGAACCCGGCATCGACGTAATCTGTATCATCTTCCGACTCGGCGTCTTCATTCTGGCCATGTGCACTGTATCCGTCCGAGTCTTCAGAATCATATAGCTCGACGTCTCGGCTTAGTTGGCCCCGGCCTGCTTCAGTGTGTCCTGTCGATCCGTAAAGTTCTTCAACGACGTAATCCGCAGTATTTATCCGTCGATCCCAACTCTCCTCTCGGCGTCGATCACTTCTACGGTCTTCTCGGCGTACATCTCGCTTGTCATCTCGGCGGCCATCGCGTTTGTCATCTCGGCGTCGATCGTTCCGTCGGTCATCTCGGCGCAATTCATATCGGCTTCTCCCTGAAACTAGCCGATCTCGTTGTTTCTTCCGCTTTTCGCCCAGAATCTTCTTGTTGATGATCTGTGTGGTGAAGTGGATATGAAAGATTTGGCATTGGAATATCCAGGAAAGATCCGATTTGGACGTGACCGGACCTGACGTGATGTGATTGGAGTAGATGACGAGCTGATTTGGGTGGATCTGGTGGTGGATCCAGTTGATGGATAAGATTGATGGAGATTAGTGACACCTTGGGTGGGACGTGATAGATGTATTGGCATACGATCTATACATGCATCCAGATCCGAAGAGCTGGGAAGATCTCGTATGGATATGGATGATGTGGGACTTGCATGATTGTAATATGGGTGCAACAGTATGTCTATATACACTGTGGAAATCGGAGATCTAAGCCTAGATGTCCAGATCTAGGCTATAACCTACATCCGTGAAGACCAGATCGGTTCATATATGCGGGTCTATTCGGGGAACTTGGATCAAGGCTCATGAACCTAGATCCATAGGCGGATCCGAGGGATCCGGGATCTAGGGATATTATGGCAGAGATGAGCGATGATTGGGGGATTAACAGCATGGAATAAGCTCGGATACGTTATGATTACGATTATCACGAAGTATTGCCACTGGATCATGCATGAAAACCCTAGATCAAGGAAATCAAGAAGATCTAGCCGATCTGGAATTGGATCAGCATGATCTAGCCTTATTAAGGCATGATCTGGCTCGGGAGACGTGTGATCTGGACATTACGGTGGAGGATTACGATATTGGAGAGAGGAGAAGTCCAGACCACGATATTGCGACTAGTGATCTAATGTTTATCGCTCAGATCCAAGGTGATCTGCAAAGATGTCGACTACCAGGATGGTGAGGACAAGAAAGGACAAGGATCAGGATAGCGTAATCAGCCGATGTGTCGTTAAGGATAGGATACAGGATGGGATAGGTCTTAACATTAAACCAGAACCGAATTTGCATCGTACGACACAAGTGCTTCGCTACGCGCCTGGAAACGGGAACTACATTGGCCCTACGGTATTAATAGCGATTTAGGTGTATAGATCTAGGGTGGTTGATAATATCTAGATAATATATTGGCTAGATCCAACCTCCTAGTATCCTACCCTAAGTGCAGATCCAAGATCCCGGTATTGATTGCTTAGCCGGTAGATCTTCGGTTTCTCAACGATCAAGATCGCGCTATAGGAAGCGCCAAGCAATCAAAGGACCCCGCGTAAAGGGAAATCTACACTAAAAGAATTACTACAAGGCCGGATCCAGATCTAGGCCGCCGGATCCAAGCTTGATCTAATCGCTTGGACTCCGGATCTACTACTGGCGAGTGGTGTGAAGACTTCCACGCTACTCTACGACCCCAACGTCACGCCAAGACGTTCAACTAACACCGATCGAGCAACTTAGCAGTCACCAAGAGAGGAAGATCCAGCCCAACCGACGGGTACACAAGGTGAGCAAGTTCAGCAGATCACGGATCATCGGAGGACCCCCTTCGTTAGTCGGTGTCCGGGGATTGGTGGGAAGTTGGATCTAGCGATCTCGCAGATTTTGCTGATCCCGCTACACCACATCTGCTCGACTCGGTGGATATCATTTAGCTGAATTGGGTACAGTATGTCCATAATGTCATCATCACTGCAATTCAGGAGGAACTGCTCGACATGGTCTGCAGCACCGGCCCCACCACGCTCGTACTGAATCTTCGCCGTTCCGCATACCCATTTAGCCGAGTCAAGAAGTCGCAGATCGTCTCTTTATCTTTGCGCTTAGCCGAGTAGTATCGCGTCCTGGCCGATTGGTCAAACTGTGAGCAGTAGTAATCCAGGAACGCCTCGCTCAGCAGGTTCCACCGCGTTTGAGTCTTCCTCGGAAGTTGGCGATACCAACTTTTCGCCGTTCGGCCAAGGCTGAGCGAGAAGGGTTCGCACCAAGAGTCTTGGGGCATACGTGTGCCCTTCATCTCGTAGATGAACCTCTTAAGCCACTGTAGTGAGTCATCGGATCGATACCGCCGGCCGTCGAACTGGGGTATCTTGTCCAGGGAGACATGCGACCTCAATTCCAGATACTGGGATCCTCCCTGATCACCCCTGTCGTAGCTGAGGTGGTAGATCTGGTCTTTGACCGTCTCATCTCGGCTTGGGCGGTAACCGTGGTCATCGTCAGAATCATCCTCCGCCTCAGCCGAGTTGTCTTCTTCGGATTACCGCTTATTTCGTCCTAGCCGAGTTCGGCTCTTCTTCGGACTCAGTATGTGCGAGTCTTCGAAGTACGGCGTCCCTGCTGTCGCCCGAAACCGCTCGCCTTTCTTCGTCTCGGGTGTCTTCATCGTCGTGTTCTTGGTTGGGTTCGTCGCTAGTTGACCACCCTTGGGGTCCTTCAGATATGGGGTCTTACTCGGCATTTCGCCGAGTTGAGACTCCATTCCGACGAGTTGATACCCTGCTCCGCCGAGTTGGGAACCACCATCTGAAGCTGTCAATAGCCGGGGTTTTATCTGCACTCCGAAAGCCTTTCTCAGCTTTCCCCTCCAACGTAACAGCTCCACGCTAGCCAAGTCAAGATTCCAATCACTTAGAATCCACGGACTTGGCCGACTGGTAACCCGGAAGCCCATTGCTTTTAACAGCAATATTGTCGTCTCGGCTACTTCCGCGGTGTCGGACAACTCCATTGGCCCAGCCAGCAGAGGCCCCAATGATGGCCATCTCGCCTGCGCCAACGGGACTGGGGCGAATAACTTTATCCATTCACTATCTCTCATCATCTCTCCGCCGAGTTGCGCTAACACCTTGTTTGCACTCGGCGTATCCGCGTTTCGTGTCGCTCTCGGAACCAGGGGCGGACGTTCCCCTTGAGCGACACCTTGATCTTCGTCGTCCGCACCCTCGACGAACTCAGCCGCCAGGTTTCGCTCCACCGGACGCGGAACTCCCATCCGGCCCACTTGGAGCGATAACTCCCCGACTTCGCCGAGTAGCTCGGCTGTCGTTTTCACGTAACCGAGCTCGGCGTTTTCTTCATCTTCTTTCTCTTCATCACTTGCATGACCTTGGGCGTCCTCCTCCTCGAACTGAACACTGCGAGATCTGTCCGCCGTCGCGTCCATCGTCATCGCAATAGCCGAGTCTGCTGAGTCGGCAAAACTCGCCGCGCTTATCCCCGCGTGGGGAGAGCCCTTGGCCGTCGCCGGGTTATCTTCACGAAGCGTGTTCGTTCCCTTAGTCATCCTTCTTCTTCTTCTTCTCTCTTCTTGTTTGCTCGAAACTTGGTTACCTTGGTACCTGCGAAAACAAGTGCACCCCTGTTCCCGGGTCGCGGCACCAGTTGTGGTGTTGCAGAACGCACAAATCCGTCAGATGTGGGTAAATAGAACGCAACCACAACAATCGCCGAGTTAGGTCGGCGTTTGTTGGCCTGCGCTGGGTTGTCCCCTAGCGGTTCGGCCCTTCCGGGACAGCTGGTGTCTCGCTTCCGCCGAGTACCAACCAACCAAGCCAGCCAATAATACGTTATCCCGTGCCCTCCACCAAAGGATGGACGACGGCGCGTTAGCGCTTTTACTGGTCGCCGAGGCAAAGGCTACTCGGCTGAAAGAGTAACGGTACCCGGGCGACCCGCCGAGCTCGGCGGGGTTTGTTCTTCGCGCTTGGCGAGACACGCCCTTTCCCGGGCCAACCTAATCTCTTGGCGCTACCAGTCAGAACTCTACAAGCTATGCCTCTCGCGTTCCGACGGCAGACATAATCAGGCCCGTGCAGGGACTTACCGGAAGAGTGTACATGTGTTCTGGACCTAGAAAATTCTGCTCTGTTTAATACTAGGAGCTTAAGCCCCTTTTCTGATTCCTAATTGGTTCCTATACAAATATCTAGTGAAATAGAGTCGTTATAGATCTTGCCGACCTTTCAGCCCAGTCGATGCGACTGTTCCCGGCTCTCCCGATGGTCGTTGGCTCCTGCGCCTGGTCGCATCTTCTTCTTATAGCTCTGAAGGTACCATAGCCGAGTCCGTACCGTAGACCACTGCTCCTAAGCTGCTTTTAAAGCCGAGCTCTGGTGCGTCGCAATCTTGCACCGTTGACTACGGCTCCTTAGACTCAGCCGAGGGCCAAACTTGATGTTCGCTACATCACATACCACAGAAGAAGAAGGCAGCCAAGGAGCGAGCCCTGATGGACTCACGCAACAGCGGAAGCGTAATTGAGGCGCCAGTAGTCAATGCGGTAGCTGACATCGTTTCTGCTGTTTCTGCTGAGACCAAAGAAGCTGTAAGCAGCTCCTTTTCCGCGACTCCACTCCGAGAACCCAAAGTTTCTACGGTCTCGATGTCACTCGCGCCCGAGCGATCACCTCATGCGACCACAGATTGTGTGGCGATGCCAACAACGACAAGCTCACACAAGCGCCGCCGCGGCTTACTTCAAGACCGTGAAACAAAAAACGAGGACGAAACAGGCAAGTACGGTGAACTCCCCCCCCTCTGTTTCAATTGTAGTTTCGGATTGCGTCCTGGATGGCGACCCCAATTTGATGAAGGGAGGGGCTGATGAGTGTACCGGTTTGAATTCGGATCAGGACAGCAACTATCAGGAGAAATTGGAAGGCGACAGTGATGCTGCAAGTGGTGGTGGCGCCTGGTTTGGAGATTGGGACATCGGAGAGCTATCCGATGAAGAAGAAGTTGAAGCTGAGACAGAACTTCCAGATTCACTATGTCTATCCACGGCGAGAAACAAGAAATCGCTGAAAAATGCGTTCTACTGGGTGGGAGTATGGTAAGTAATGTTCACAAAACCAACATAAGGGTTGACGATATGCTACACAGGCAACATAAGCATCAACATACTAACAACTAACATGATTGTACATCCTGCAAAGTTTGGCGAAGACCCCACGTATGCAGAACTATTTGATGGCTCTTATGGACCAAGTGACAGTGTCCTAGCAGTAGCAGAAGACCCTCTAGCGCTTTTGTTCTACTTCATGCCACCAAAGTTGTGGAGCCAAATCGCCATTGAGAGTAATCGGTATCACTCGCAGACAATCCCAAGTCGAGCTGAAGCGAATCGATAACAGCAACATCGCCGTGGTGGTGTTGAGGATATTGCAGATATCCGTCGTCACCTTGCTCGAGTAGAGGTAATCAAGGGGTGGGAAGTGCTAAGAGTGATTGGATTGTTGGTCGCTCGCATGCTTTCGCCCATCAGGAAAGGAATAGCAGCACACTGGTCCACGAAGAGAGTGGGGGCTAACCGCTTCGGTCTGTTCATGTCGAAGCATCGATTTTTTTTAACGTTATGGGATACTTGTACTTCTCGAATAACAAGTCCCCTCAAGCTAAGGTCGACAGAGCCTGGAAGATCAGGCCCGTGGTGGATGTACTGCAGCGTACGTTTGCCCGTGGCTACAAGGTGCCACCAGTTATCAGCTTTGATGAGGCAACTTTGCCGTCCCGATCCCGCTATAACCCAACTCGACAGTTCAACAAGGACAAGCCCCACAAGTGGGCACGAAGGTTTTCGTGACTGCGTGTGCTGAGACGGCATACAACACGAGGTCTGTATTTTACGTGTTTAAGCACAAGCTGCCACGTTTTTTTGTTCAAGTCCTTACGTTGGCCTTAGTCCAACAAATCTAATATATTTTGGTACAGGCCCAGCATAAATCCAACATAGTGTCTTGCTTGTATAGAATTGAAGTGTATTGTAGTGTCAAGACACATCTTCGCACACCTGTACCAAAGGATAACAACTGTGGCGAAGCTGCAGTGCTCCGGAACCTGAATGTTTTATGCCCTCCCTCGGCTACGTCAGCATGGCATTTAGTGGTCACCGACCGGTTCTATATTTCTGTGAAACTCGCGTTGGAGCTGCTCCATCGCCGCATGTACCTGACAGGAACCATCCAGACTAAACAGGCGGGTTATGCAAAAGATGTGATCACGAAATAGGAAGAAAAGACCGTGAACAAGCAAAAATTTGTCATCCCTCCGCAAGGCACCACAAAGCTCGCCGTAAACAAGCAGTTTACGCAGCTGACCGCATGTATGTGGATGGATAGAAATCCTGTCCACATGCTGTCATCAGGAGGAAGCCGCAAGTCGGGTGTTGTCAGTAAGTATTGCGTTTGGAGCGTGTCCTTATTGGTACTAATATTGGCTAACGTACTCTAATTAGTGCGGCGTATCCGGGGCAAGACGACTGCACTGCCTGCACCTGAACTAGCACGGGATTATCATAGGTGGATGGGGGGCGTGGATGTGAATGACCAGTTGCGCTTACAGCGATATAGCGTGCAATTATCCTACAAGACCAGGAAGTACTACAAGACCTTGTTTCTCAGTCTTCTTGCCATGGCACTAGTGAATGCATTCATTGTGAATCGCCACTTTTGCAAGATGAACAACAAAACCCTACCAAAGCACTACGCGTTCTTTGAAACGCTAATGGAGCAGCTTCTTGCTGTTGACGATGAAGCTTTTGAAACAATTCTGGTAAGGTTTATGGCGGTTTCTCCAACATAAGAAATGATCTATCGGTTGAGAGTCAACATAACCTGGTGCTATGTTGTCCGATAGAATGCCACTCGTGTTCAAGACCGGACAGCCTCTTCGCCAGCTCGAGAATCACAACAACGACAGCATTGCGGTACCAACACGTACGAAGGGCACTGCATGAAAGAGAACCCGGATGCGGTGGAGACTCGTGGGGATTCCGAAGGCGGAGAACATCGCGCTGAAAATGATTCTGAAGGAGGTAAACGGCGTGCCCGGAGGTGTAAAGTATGCTCCGCCTACAAGACAAGACCGCGTAAGTACTCCAAATATTACTGAGATGACTGCTCTACTGGAGTAAAACGGCACGTACGCTGTGTGGTTTCTATGCTGTCGAGCGCTGCTAACATGACTTGATTGCAGCAAGTATTTGTGCAATGTAGTCCGGGAAGGCAGGGATAAGACCTGCTTCCAGATCTGGCATGAGAACTTGAAAAATGGGAATGACATCCCTAGTTCTGTGCTGCAGGGTCACAAACTGCGCGATCGCCCACCAGCGCAGCGATCTAACAAAAGGCGGCGCCGTTTGGTAAGCGACAACGCTGCAAGGAGATCTGGAAGTGCGTCAGGATCAGGCTCGGAGTAAAACTTGGTGAATGAAGGAGCAGCTGGGGTGGTTTCTTGCACTCTTTGTGTAGTTTTGAACTTCTTTGTGCGCACGCACTGATAAGCCACGAGCAATCAATAAAGTGTGACCGAGTTTTCTTTAGCTTATCCAACGATGCGCGCGTGTGTAGCACTCCATAGACTAGACAAATAATAGTCGGTACATAAGTTATGTCGGAATGACCAACATAAGCTCTGCTCTCTTGCTCTCAAAGCCAACATAATCACCAACATAATCAATGTGCCTGTCGATTCCAAACCTTAGCCCTTCCAGGGTAAGGCGAGAGAAGAGTCGGCATATACAAATTCCTGAATTAACTTATGTTGGATAGCCAACATAAGTCAATAATATACACCACGACTTTGGCGCCGGGAAGTAAAGGGTTAATAGCCAGTTTAGAGTAGATTTTAGACTGATTTATTTATAGTTAATTAGGTCATTTGGCATGTAGTACAAACTACTAGTTAACTATAATTTGTTTCATACATGCATATAAAGGTAGGTCAAATGTTATTGGTTGGCCCTCAGCCACCAGACCTACGTGGCAGTGGTGTGGTCCACACCACCCACAACACAGTACCCAAAACGAATACTCACAGAACTATATCTACTTCTCGAGGCGGTACCCTTTCTAGAGTACCCCTCATATAACCCCGTTACAGTAGCCAACACAGTGAAAATGTGAAAAATCATCAAGATGGACACCAGTTCTCGACACCACAAACTTGTAATGCCTAAACCCGTGTGTGCCATCACTCGCCACACATGTCAGATGTATAGCGCAGGCTTGTAGGTCGTCAATAATTCCGGTCTGACCTCGGAGAAAAGTTCCAAAGTCATCTCCCACTAAATTGTAGCCGAAAATGTGAAAAATCATCAAAATGGACATGTGGTGAAGCAGATCGGAAGTTTCTGGACCACGATCTCGTCATGTCAAGCAAGAAACAAGATGGCTCCCTCTATTGTGGCACTCTCTATAAGGACCCGTGAATGCGTGACGTCATCCCTTCCCAAGGCGATTGTACCCACGCGATATCGATCCTGACAGGTAAATATCGATCTTAACTTTATTATGGGTTTTAGGGAGCCAGTGCAATATGGATAGCCACAGATGGGAAGCATAGGATAATAACCATTAATTCAGAGTTGTTTTTACCTTCTACTACACAAGTCTTCCTTCTTCTTCGCTATTCCGGGTAGGGATATACAAGATTGGCCCTCCCGACGTCACGCAGGATCAAGATCGACATTAAGTAGAAACCCTACGCCCAAATTGCTTGGCTGGACGTTCGTCAACCCTCAAATCTCAAGACCCCGCTATAGGAAGCGACAAGCACGTATTGGAAGTATTGTATAAAGGTCACACACCGACCGCAAGACCCCCCGAGCTAAGATCGACACTGGTCAAAGCAAGATCGACCAAGTGCATCCAAGATCGAAGCTCGATAACTACGCGGTGCAGCGAGTAGAAGTATCCCCGCTGCTGCCACCTCTCCCGCTGTCCTGTCAGACAGCAAGATCGACAACAAGCGCGTCTAATCGAGATCACCCGAGGAGCGATCTAGTCCCACCGACGGGTACACAAGGTGAGATCAAGTAACTTCACGGAAGATCGGAGTACCCCCTCCGTTAGTCGGCAGTTCGGGCGCAGTGTGCAAGAGAACTCCTGCGATCTTGCGATTTCGACACTTCGCCACAATGGTGCGCGTGCCCGGATCTTTGGGTGACTCGGGATTTCACCGTGAGTCCCATGAAGAAGCGCATGCTGATCTTAGATCAGGGAAATCATCGTCGTTGGAGATGGGATCACCAACGACACCGCTGAATCAAGATCGATCCGCGGATCGGCAGAGCTTTGGGAGGAGCTCCACCGACGGAACAGAGGATGGTCCGGCCACGGACCTAGAAGAGAAGCCTCTACCTCCTCCCCAGGTCCCTTCGGGGACCCCAGCAGATTCCGACTTGCGTCGCGATCTGCAGGACGAAAGTCCATCGGCGAAAGCCATCCAAACGCTCGTCTCCAAGTCGAGCACAAAAAGAAGTCAGCAAGATCGAAGCCCCTACGGAAGAAGTTGAAAGCACCAGGATCCGACGCTGATGACCAAGACGATCTTAAAACAGTGTGGACTGATGAGTCCCTCGAGATCGCATACCACAAGAAGGAACTTCACACCTTCTTGATCAAGAACCCCGTTATGCAGATTATCAAGCCGAAGATCATCAGTGATCTAAAAGGCCCAGTGCAAAAAACAACTGCAAGATCGAGCAAGCTGGAAGCTGCGAAAGCGTTATTACATTTGATCAAGGAAGGTGGGATCATCGCAGGATCATTCGACGCTAACGACCTCTTCGACACGAGGCTCAGCACGATCAACACAGCTCTGATGCCGATCTTCGACTTACTAAAGCCCTTGGTGGGTGGGAAGAGTGTAACCCCCAAAATCACGACTAGATCGACAGATGACATGCTAGGATCGTTACCGACACTCACGTTGGAAGATCAGACTGGTACATGCTCACACTATGAGTCGGCGACTAAAGAGGCGGATACTGACAGTGCAGATGACCCACCCCGGATGACACAAGGGCCGTCAGGCGCTGCTATGCTACGACAGCGTGGAGATCAAGCGGCCAAGCGAATGACGGACGTCATCGCGCCGACCATAGCGCAAGGATCGAATGCAAAGCTGGAATCATACTTCCAGGCGGCGATGTGCCGGTTGCTGAAGGAACAACAAGGCACTGTTAACCCCGCAAGATCAGCATTAGCAGAAGATCGAGATGTGGATATGGAGTCTGTGGGGTCGCCAGATCAACACCCAAACCTTCATGAATACGACCCAGATGATCTCGATCTTGATCCTCCCAGACGTGCGACCGTAGCATCAGCATCAGCCACGACCACCGGAAGATCGACAAGTGTTCCACGTATACGAGTATCTGCCATGTCTGAACTAAAGGAGTTTGCGGGGAAAGAAGGGGATGAAGATCGAGCCAGGGCCTGGCTTAACAAAGTAAAATCCGCCTTTGCGCGAGATCAAGCTCCAGACGAGGAAAAGTGCCTGGTGTTCGGCGATCTCCTCACAGGATCGGCGCGAAACTGGTATCGACAGCTTAGTCGCACAACACGCAGTACCTGGAAGGATTTGCTCCGCAGCTTCCAGGCTCAATATTGTGGACGAGGAGTGTCAGTCGCGAGGCAATATTACCACGCGCGCAAGAGATCGGACGAATTTCCGCTGGAGTATCTGTATCGGCTCAATGTGGCAGGACTCAGGGCCCGCCTCCAGATCAAGGATGGACCTTCGGAAGTTCGACGTGAACACGTGGAGCACTTCATTGAAAATCTTGATGACCGTGATCTTGCAGATCACCTGGTCCTACTAAGAATTCCAGACGCTGACACTCTGGAAGAAGCACTTTGATCTCGGCAACGAGCGAAGGCACGACAAAGTAAGGCTGTATATGGATCGATCAAGCCTCGTCAGAAGAACAACAGTGCGGCAGCTCCGTCTGTCAACTCGGGCCGTCAGAGATATCAAGGCGATCTCAGATAGCAGCGAGTCTGAAGAGGACATCAGTGGATCGGATGACGAAGCAAGATTGCGTCGTGTCTACCTCGCAGCATCTGGAAATGATGATGGGCAGCAAGATCAAGAACAAAGGAACCAAGATCGCAGTCGCTCGGAGGTCGGAAACAATCGCATACCACAAGATCGACATGATATAGGTTCACCACCTAAGCGATGCTCGCACTATGGGTCGCGCAAACATAGCGATCTTGGGTGCTGGGGATGTCTAACGTGTGAAAAGTGCGGTCGTAAAGGACATCACTCAGATCGCTGCCTATTCACATGCAAGGCATGTGGTGACATTCACGAAGCGGGAAAGTGTACCATGGAGGAATTTTACAACTTGATCCGACAATGGTACAATCCTACCAAGCACGCCGGCATGTTGCCAGAGACTGCGGAGAAGATGTTAAACTAGGACGCTCGCCGGTTTGGAAACCGGTACGAGACGAGCGTTCTAGCTACTGCATTTATGCATATGTCGAGAAACAATCGGAGGCAACAGTTAATCAACTGATCGATCCGATCGACAATACATGTGATCTTCTGGAGAAATCCACCGCTACAGTGTCAAGTCTACGCCAGATCGATGAATATGCAAGATCGAGTGTGATGATGACTCTTGAGATCTCTCCTGGGGAATCGCGAGGTTACTGGAAGTATCATGTTCCAGACAAGACGTTCAAACAATCTAAGGCTATGGGGAAGATCAACAACAAAAAAGCAACTTTGCTGTTCGATAGTGGTGCCGAGGTATCCATACTGGATGCCACCTTTGCTTGTAAGATCGGGTGCCAGATCGATGGGAGTCAAACGTTGGAATGCGAAGGTGTTGGGAGATCTCCATATAAGATCGAGGGACGTACTCGTCTCAAGATCACGCTGGCAGGATCGCTAGTGTACTTCTTCGATGCATGGGTAGGTCCGCCCACTGGAGGTCAAGATCTGATACAAGGAATGGACTTCATGGTGCCAGCGGGTATCCGCCTCGATCTCGCTGATGGGGCAATATGTCTGCCTGACGAAGTCCGCCTTCAGATGGCTGGTAGACGTTCTCTCTACGGCGACAAGGTCGAACATGTGTGCTGGAAGGACCACTACTGGATCGATGCTGGACAGACGGCCGAGATCAGGCTACGAGGTCAGACGTCTAACCAGTATAAGTTATGGGTCACCAGGGGAGATCGATGGGTACCAACGATCACAGTCGGACCAGGAAAGACACGTTACCTACAGGTAACCAACATAAGTGATCGCGCATTAACTCTCCACGAAGGATCGAGAGTCGCGATGTGGTTGAGTGGAGATCGTATTCCCCGAATTCCGGTATATGTATCCGTAGGATCGAGGAGGTACGCCGAATGGCAAAATCTCGCATATCAGGCGACTACGGATGAGATCAGTGAAGTAGGTATCAACGAGCAGATCACCAAGCTAGCGGTGGAACGCCCCGAGTATGTAACACCAACTGCGATCTTACCACGACCGGCAAAAGGCATCCAGAATATCAAGATTGCGGGAGACGGAAGCGCAAGTCAATCGTCGAGCAAGCGTACATTTGACCAAGGCAAGATCGGCTATGTTAATAGCAATAACCCTGACACCAAGATTGAGACAAACATTGGCGATCCTATGATGGATGACGAAGTGTGTATCAAGGAAGGGGGAAACTTATTCGCAGAAGATGTGGAAGATCGAATGGCGGTACTACCAGAAGTAACCGCGACCACGGAAGAAGTCAAGATCGAAGATCTTCAAATAGGTGATGCCAAGATCAACACCCCGGAGGAGATCGACCGTCCCGTGGAGATTATCTGGAAACGAAAGCACCTCCTTATCGGAAAGGGCAATGCCTTACCACCAGCAGCGAAGGGAGTGGTATGCGACATAGATGTGGGGAATGCAAAGCCGGTCGCTCAACGTTGTCGCTAGGTGGCCATACAATTCCGCGAAAAGTTGTATCAACTAATCAAGGGACTACTATCGGCTCGGATGATCCGACACTCGACATCTCCTTGGGCATCACCCATAGTGGTGATCATCGAGAAGAATGGGATCGACATCCGGTTGTGTATCGACTACCGACTGGTCAATAGGCTGACAAGGCTCATGGTATATCCCATGCCCTTGGTCAATGATTTGCTGGATGATCTCGACAAAGTTCTCTAGTATTGTTCTCTAGATATGGCCAGTGGTTTCTGGGTAGTACCTATGACGGACCGAGCCCGATCGATCTCGGCATTTATTACTCCATTTGGACTTTGAGTGGAATCGAATGCCGTTCGGACTTATAAACGCTCCCCAGATCTACCAGAGACTCTTAGACAATGCTCTGTATGGGTTCGTGAAGGTAACCCAAGATCAAGATCGACCTGACCGAAAGGACGTATTCGAGACAGGAGAACCTGATCCAGGGAGAAATGGGTCAGTGTTGGGACGTCGATCTTACATTGACGACATATTGGTAACCGGAAGATCGTGGGATGCTTTACGCGAAAAGGTGGAAAGGCTGCTGGATGCCTGCGACGAGTGGAATCTGTCCATCAGTGTCGCCAAGAGCTTCTGGGGTCGGCAAAAGGTGGATTATCTAGGTCATCGTGTATCAGCTGATGGTTTGGAGACACATCCAAAAGATTTGTCGGCTTTACAAGAATTACCGTTCCCCACCAACCTAAGATCGATGCAATCATTCTTGGGGAGTCTCAACTACTACAGCCGATTTATTGAAGATTTCGCGATCTACGCATCAGTTCTGTACGAACTCCGCGAAGCGGACTTCTACGAGATCGTTCGGAAGGCAAAATCGACTGGGGACGGTGAGGATGTCGTTGCAGAAGAGTATGGCAGGTGGACTGAGGCTAGGACAGCGTTCGCCATACTGAAGAACAAGATCGTGGCTGCTCCGATCCTGCTACATTTCGATGTGGATCGACAACCGGTGGTGGTATACGCCAGCAAGTGGGCAATCTCAGCTGCCCTGATGCAAGAACACAATGGAGTGTATTAGCCAGCGACTTTTACTAGTCGCACGCTCAAGCCAAATGAGATCAACTATGGTATGGTCGACAAAGAAGTGTTGGCTCTGCTCAGGATATTAGACATCTGCTACACTCAGCTCGCGACAAGATCGACCAAAGTATTGACGCGCCACTCTACATTGGCGTGGCTACTTCACTCATCCGGGTTGCAAGGAAGGTTAGGACGATGGACTGCACTTCTATCAAGCTGGACCCTCGAGATCGTCAAATGTACCAAAGGGGAGGATGAGATTTTGCGTGTGATCGCAGCAAGTATTACGCCCCGCAAGGAAGTGGACTCGATCTTGATCTCGATCGCTCCCAGGAAGTAACCGCGACAAGTGATCTCGATGCCGCCTCCAACAGTGGAACCAGGCGAGAGATTACTGGTTGTTAGTTTTGATGGATCAGCGCGTGTGAAGCGAAGTGGCGGAGCATACAGTGGAATAGTGTGGAGTCTACCTGAATGGACAGTGATCTCAGCAGCATCAAAGTACAAGCTCGATCTTACGGTAAATGAGGCTGAGTACCATGGTCTACTTCTGTGCCTAGATCTCCTGTCAGATATGGACAGGGGACGCCTGATTATCTGTGGAGATTCTAATCTGGTGATCAGACAAATGAGAGGCGAGATCGAATGCACGGCCCCGGGGTTAACATTGTTACGGCAGCAAGCAATGGAACGTCTCCGATCTTGGCCTAAACGTCAGTTCCTATACATGAATCGAGATTGGAAGCAAAGCGCAGACAGTCTGGCGAGTGCTGCAATACGTCGCGAAAGTGGAGTTGTGATTGTCAAAGAAGAGGAACGCCAAGATCTTATGACCCTCAATAGATTGGATGAGTTGCTAATAGCCAAGGAGGATGCAGCCACAGTCAGATCGCTGCTGTCACAAGATCACGTAAGAAATGTCGTCCTCAGGTGTTACAAGAAGAGATTGTGCAAAGAATGAGGATGGAGCGTATTAGCCGAGCTCAAGATGAGGAGAAATGGATCGTCGATCTTAAAGCTTACATGCGAGGGGACGTACAAGATCTTACTTCGACTGAAACGAAAAGCTGTTCTAAGATCGCAGATCGCTATGAGACGGATGAGTCAGGATTACTGTTTTATTTTCCAACCGACCAAGCAGTCCGACGAAGATCGTGCTCTTGTGGCCAAGCTCGTGGTGCCTGAAACATTGCAACACGATCTTATGCATCACTATCATTCAAGTCTGGAAGGTGGCCACCAAGGTACCGGACGGACGTATCACAAGATCAGAGCTCACTTCCACTGGCGCGGACTATATCAGAGTGTGCAACGCTACGTGGGTCAGTGCGTAGATTGCGAGACGGGAAAGGGACGACCTACGATCCACGGGGAATCGCCCGGCAATTTACAAGCTACGTACCCTTTCCAGATTATCGGCATGGATCACATACCGTCACTACCAAGATCGCACAAAGGAAACACTGAGCTGTTAATCTGGATCGATCTATTTACTGGGTATGGGATCGCGAAGGCTAGCGCCTCAAGGACAGCACAGACCGTCGCCGAGAACTATGAGGAATGTGTCTTTCGACGATTCGGCGCAAGCGAGGCTATCTGACATGATCGAGAACCGGGTTTTATGTCTGACTTCTTCAGATCGATCAACAAAATCGTGGGACAGAGACAGCGAGCAACAATGGTATACCGCCCGCAAGCAAACGGTACAACAGAAAGGATGGTGGGAACGTTAACTCGTGCAGTCAAGATGTACGTTGAAGATATCGACCAGCGAGATTGGGACAAATATGCGGCCAAGATCGCGTCCGAGGAGATATCCCGTTCTATCTGTTACACGGCTGGGATCCGCGATCTACGCTGGAAGCAATGATACCATTAGGATCAACGAGAAGACGAGATCGTGAACCCCGTCGGTGGCGATACCGTATCCAGAAGCAATATCAGCAAGCACGCGAGCAGGTTAACGAGAAACTACGAGATGCGATTGAAGAAAGGGCAGATCGACACAATGAAACGGTCCGACCACATGAGATCGAAGTTGGAACTCAAGTGTGGCTGTATTTAGATCGAGTCAAGGAAGGATATGCGCGTAAGCTGGCACATATGTGGCACGTACCCTTCCGTGTGTTGGAATTGGTGGAAGAACATGCAGTACGTCTTGAGATCGCCAGTACAGAATATCGATTCTTCCCGGTGGTGCATGTCTCTAAGATCAAGCCTGTACGACAATTCCCGGATCGTCCCAAGACACGGTTGACAACACTAGATCAAGATCGATATGATTTTGATGAAGCGTTGTTACCCGAGGACAGTTGGATACGAGATCTAGATACCGACGAATATGAAGTCAAGAAGATCGTAGACATGCGATCAGGGAAGCGTACACGGTATGGACGTACGCTACGCGAGGTTTTGGTACAATGGACAGGGTATGACGAACCGACGTGGGTGGATGAAGCCGATCTTAATTGTGGAGCTCTACTGTATGATTATTTGCGAGATCGAACGGATCGAAATCGATTCGAGGTCATGCAATCACACGAGGATCCATAAGGAGGAGAGATCGTGAAGTGAGTTGGTCACATCACGACGGAATATAGGTGAAGGATCTATCGGATGGTGGTAGATCAGGCGGATGGTGGTGTATATGATGAGTACAAACCGATCACTGGCTAAGTGACACTAGGTCGAAGACGCTGATGTCTCGAGATCGACGTATACTAAGAAGAAAGTAACTCAACAACTAAGAATGTTCGCAAAAGCACGAGCGGTGGCTAGCCGAGAAATTTCGAGCTACTACAGCTCAACATTGGGGTCACTTGCAGAGGTCGGAGTAGGGACAAACTTGTCTTGAAGACGGGGAATACTCGCCGCAGGGTGGCCTGCATATTGTAATCGCCAAGGCTCCGCCAGATCGATAGCCGACAACACGTCGATCAGCGATGCGGCTGTTACATCAGGGTACCTGTAGTGAGCCTACTTGACTCACTACCTACCGTACATGTTAGCGAACGTGTATGAGGAAGCGTAGGTTACTTAGAAGAAGACTTACTATAGTTATGGCTCGTAAGTATAGCTAGATCAAGTAAATGTATGATAGCTTTACTGTAAAATTGAGAACTGTTTATTTGTGTTTCCTTTAACTGAGTTTTCCTCCTAAAATGCTAACGTAAATGTAAGGTAACCGTCAACGTGTGGTTGACAGTGTTCCATGCCTCTAATTGGTAGAAATGCATCACTTTCTACCAATAGGTATTCTTGATATGAAGCTTTGGTGTGTGCTACACCAAAGCAGGAAAACTATCCAACCGCTAACAGACAACATGTCTGTTAAGGTTACGTGTAACCCTGTTACACCCCCCTCCGTTAAGATAACACGTGCTGGTCTCGACACGCCAATCATAGCTTTGACGACAACCGTCAAGTCTCCGGGAGAACTCCGAGCTCACTATCGCAATGAGCTCGCCAACCGCAACGCCAGCGTCTGCGCCAGCGCCTGCGTCAGCCTCTGTGCTGACGCCCGTGTCAGCACCGGCCTCTGTGCCGACTTCTACGCCTGTGTCGACCCCAGTGTCGACACTTTCAAGCGAAACGACGGAGAGTAAGCTCTCCGTCAATGATTATCTCACTCAGCAGCAGCAAAAGCGTGCTGAGCATGCTAAGACAGTCACTCCTACGACTGTCTTAGAAGGTTCGGCGATCCTCGCCACCGACGGGTCTGTGCCGGTCGATTATGGGTCCGACTCCGAAGAGGGAGCGGCCATGGAGGACGAGGCTTCCTCGTCTTCTGATAAGAAGGACTCTCAGCCTTCTGCTGGATCACGTCGTCCACGTCGGAAGCGCCCGCTGCTCCGCGCACTGAGCCTCCAGTGCGCGATACTTGGATGCCGTCTGCAAGAGTCATTGCAGACCGTGTGGGCAACTCTTTGCCTCCACACCCGATACCGCTGTATGTTTGCAGCAGTATCGTCGATGACGCTAGCGCCATCGCCATGAACTTTGAGCCGTTATCGACTCAAAGACGCGATTATTATATCGCACTGTTCCACGAGCTCCGTCATTGGAACTCGAAGAAAACCTCTCGCAATAGCAAAGTGCCCGAGTGGCAGGCACTTTGTCAAAGCTGGAATGACTTTGTTGATAACTTCAACAAAGACCCACAAGGGTACCGTGACCGGCTGGCCGCGGCACGTGAACGCTTTGGCAAATTCTCGAAGCGTGTCAAGATCGAACGCCTCCACAATGAGGCTGTGGAAGCGGGTATTCCGTGCGCAGTGCTCATTGGCATTAACTGCTCGCACTGTCCAATTGGGGCAGTTCGCCTGAGCGATGCCGATATCAACGGGTACACGTCCGTACGTGTGCCTGAACAACTCAAAGACCTCCGTGCTAGTGTTGAGGATGCACTGGAGTCATCGAGTGTTGCTAGCAATCGCAACACTCGCAGAGGCATTACGCCTCGAGTCCATGGTGGGCTTCGTACGCCTTCACCATTTCCGGAACGTCCGCCATCAGGACGTTCCGCGGGAACCATGTATCTCGCTGGGGAGAGGATTGTCTCCAACGAATTCGAAAACGAACCGGACCTCGGTTCGTCTTCTGACTCGTATGGTCCACTATCCGATCCACATTCCGGTGGATCAAGCTTCGTGCAGTGCGCGGTTGGTAGGCAACCGCCACATGCTCAGCCCCGGGCTGAGCATTCTGCCTCTTCCCTTCACGCCCGTGTGAAGGCTCTTGAGGAGCTCCAGAGCGCAGAGTTCGCTGCTCTGAAGCAAGACCTGAGTATGATGAAGGCTCAGGTCGCACAGGTGTGCCAAACCGCTTCGAACATTCGTGTCGAATTGGAAACAAAGCTTCGCGATCACATTGCTGCGATCGAACGGAAGCGAGGCCTCGCGTCACCGACGAGTCACCAGAGCTAGGTGATTCGGGTTGCAAGTAGAGCTTCAAGCGCCCGACGTAGAAGGTCGGGTGGAGCCGCATGTTGGACGGTAAGTCCAACGTGTATGCGTTGCCGTGCCGTTCAAATACTGTGAACGGACCGATGAAGCGCGGAGCAAGCTTGCTTGTTCCGAAAGCGGAAGTTGCATGTGTAGGTAGGTTTTGCGTAGCTAACAAAACCAATGAACCCTTTTCAAATTCATTTGTGTTGCCTCTACCCACACTGTCAGCACTCAGCTTCTGTCGATCGACAGAAGCTGCTATCGCATCCTGGACAAACCGAATTACGGCTTGTCGTTCCTGGACAAAGTCCATCACTCTCGAACTGAAATTGCCATTCAGTTCGGTGTCTTTTAAAGTGTCTGTACCCGGTACAGACATGTCACTTGTGGTCGCAATAGGCCCGGCCTGCGCGTGTGTCTTGGTAGTGTCTGTGCCCGGCACAAACACTTTGCTTTTGTTCGCAACAGGTTTGTCCTGTGCGTGGTTCCTCATGCTGTCTGTGCCCTGCACAGACATGTCATGCACGTTCGCAGCAGGCCCGGCCTGCGCGTATTTCCTCTTGGTGTCTGTGCCCTGCACAGACCCATTCTCCGCATTTGCCGTCTCGTGTTGCTTTGCACGAGACGCAGCTTTTGCACGTGTAACAACGGCTGATACTGTCGTCTGATCAGCCGTTTTCTGCGGTTGATTGCACACAACCGTAGATCCTCCCCCCCTTAAAGAGGGAGCCACCGCCCCGAGTACGCTCGGTAGGCGTGGATGCCGCATGGCGTTCACGAAGAACGGTGTATGCCCGGTCGAGGCATGCACCAAATTGTTGATGGCAAACTCAGCCATCGGCAAACAGTCGCTTCAGTTATGGAACGAGTGGGCGTAGCTTTTCAGCAAGTCCACGAGCACGCGATTCACGCGCTCGGTTTGACCGTCCATCTGCGGATGATCCGCAGTCGACATTGAAAACTGGGTACCAAGAAGTGTAAACACTTCTTGCCAGAAACGCGCCGTGAAGCGCGGATCACGGTCCGACACAAAGTCGCTCGGCATCCCATGGTGTTTGAACACCATGTCGACGAACAGACGTGCTGTCTGTTCGGAGGTCACTTGAGCTGAAACGGTCTACGAAGACCACAATACCCGTCTTCCGCTTGGAATCGCGCGGAAGACCAAACACGAAGTCCATTAATACGGACTTCCAACACTCCGACGGAGTCGGTAGTGATTGCAGTGGAGCCTGCGAGAATGGAGCAGGTTTCACGCGTTGACAAACATCGCAAGTACGTACGTACTTGCGGACCCATTTATACTGACGACTCCAATAGAAGTCGCGCGTGAGAAGGAGATACATCTTCTCACGACCCGGATGTCCAGCTATCTGGACATCGTGATACTCGTGCATGATCCTGATGCGCAGGTCATGATCATTTGGGACAGCAATGCGATCCGCATTGTCGTCAACTTAGTAGCAGTCCTTCATGCATACGATACCTGTGTGCACGTGCACGCAAGTGAGCGGGTAACTTCCGGTGAGCTTTGCCGGAAGGAGCTGATAGATATTCGATCAGCTGTTTTGTGTCCGCGTCATTCGCGTACGCAGCCTTCACGTCGTCAACTAGTGACGACGAGGGTATATACGTCTTTACGACGCCAATGGTATTGGCGTCGGCTGTTTTGACAGCGTAGTCCGGCCGACGCGACAGCGCGTCGGCGACAACGTTCAACCTTCCGGGTTTGTACTCCGCCCGGAAGTTATACTTGAGAGCCATCTCGCCATCCTTTGCGAAATGTGCGGCGACTTCACAGCCGTTCGCAACGACGCGTGGTCGGTGTAGACCACGAACGGTGAGTTACCGAGCAGGTACACTCGGAACTTCGCAAGTGCGTATTTCATGGCAAGGAGTTCCTTGTCATGTACCGGATAATTTCGCTCAGCTAGTTTCAGCTGACGCGACTGATAATAGACGACACGATCACGACCCTCGTGATCGAGTTGCATTAATGCACATCCGATGGCAAAGTCGGATGCGTCGCACACAACGTGAAATGAACGATCTTGGTCGGCTACGGCCAAGATCGGCGCTTCAGTCAAGCCCTGCTTGACCGCATCAAACGCCTGCTGACAATCAGCAGTCCAAGCCCATACAGCTTCCTTCTTGAGAAGCCGCGACAGCGGGCGGATTTTGCCCGCGTAGTTTTCCACGTACTTACACAAGTACGTGGCGAGACCAAGGGACTGCCGTAGTTCCTTGACGTTGGATGGCGTAGGCCACTCATTGATCACTCTGACCTTTTCCGGGTCAGGGCGTACGCCATTCTTTCCAACGAGGCACCCGAGTACGGGTATCTCACTCGCCCCGAAGATGCACTTCTTCAGGTTCGCGTAAAGCTTATGCTTCCGCATAAGCTCAAGCAACTTCCGGAGATGCACCCTGTGCATCTCTATGTCGGTCTTACCATTCACAGCCCTGCTGTGAACGAATACGTCATCGAAGTAGCTCGGTGCAAACTCGCGCACCGAGCGCAACAAATGCGTTACGCATCTGTTGAACGTCGCTGGGGCATTATTCAGCCCTTGCGGTATAACGAGCCACTCCCACAGCATGCCGCTTGGGGTGCTTACCGCCGTGAGAGGGAAATCACTCTCACGCATGAGGATTTTATCAAATCCATCACGTAAATCAAGAGCACTATAAATGGTGCTCTTAGCCATCGAATCGATGATGACATCCTTCCTCGGTATCGGCGTTTGAGCCGGTACCGTCGCATCGTTCAGCTTGTTGTAAGCATGAACGATACGCCAACCACCCTGTGGCTTTTTGACACAGAACGTTGGTGCGCTGTGCGGGGATTTCGATTCCCGCACCTGTCCTGCATTGCGACGACTTTCAAAGAAGTCGTCGATCGCTTTCACTTGTTCACGCGGCAGTGGCCACTGCCACGTCACACAATACTATTTACGTTTTGCACAATACTTTGTGCCCGGCACGAGATCAATCTCGTGCTGAATTCCCTTGTCCTGCGGAAGTTCCGCAGGAATCTCATCCGGGAACACGTCCTTGTGTTCTCGCAGAATTTTGTAGAAGGGACTCGACTTGAGCGAGTCCCAACTCTGCTCTTCGAAGCGCTGCTTCTTCGTCTTGACACTGAGAGCATCTCCGCTCTCAGTGGTGCTTCCAACTAAGAGTTGTCTCAACTCTTGGGCCTCGCTTTTCATCCTTTCGAGATCCGAAAGGATGCAAATCTGTTCGATGTGTCCATCGTACAGGTCTTTTGCGAAGCGCTTCCAACTCATTGCTGGAAGCGAAGACATCTCCGACACACTTGTCGGAGGGTTCTCCAGCTCCATCTTCTTGTACTGGAACCCAGTACAAGTGCGCGTCAAGACATTCAACGTCTCGACATCCGTTGTCGGTTCTTTTGTCTGCCCGGCAGACATTTCCTGTAACGCCTCGGTCCCGGACCGAGGCTTGCGCAGCTTTCGCCGCTTGCGCTTTTGTTTCTTGTGGAGCCCGGCTCCACTGGTTTTATGTCCAGGCCTGGCTGTGGACAGATCTTCTTTAGTACCGCCGGCGGATTCTATCCGCGGGCGCGCGTCATCAAGCCCGGCTTGAGCGCATTCAGCTTCGTGCAGCCCGGCTGCACGACAGCTCGCAAGTTTCTCCGGTGCTGGACGTTTGCAACCGTCCGCACTACTTGCATCGTCGACTCAGGGAGTCGACGCATCCTTGTCACCTCTACGCCTTTCGGCGGAGTCCCCTCTCGATGTTGATATCGATTTTGTGTCAACTCCCGGAGCTGACGCACTGTTTTCACCTCTACACTTTGCAGCGGAGCTTCTCTTCGAATCGGATTGGTTCGGATTCTCGGTGTTTGGTCCCGGACCAAAACCATCAACGCCACTAACAACTCCCGGAGTTGTTGCAGCTCGCGCGCCCGGCGCGCTACGACTGGAGACAGCGGCGTGAGCCGTTGTCTCATGAGGAGGTTCGGATGCACCATGTGGTGCATGCGCCACGCTGACAGGGCCATCGCTCTCTGTCGCGTTGCAGCGTCCGAAGAGTACGATCGTACGCTTTTCCCAGTCGATCACTGGGTCATGTCGTGTCAACCACGGCATGCCCAGTACCATGTCGAACTTATCGTCCAAATCCAGGACGATAAAGTCTTCCACAAACACCCGGTGTTTGTACGAGAAGCGTGATCGTATCACACGCTTCTCCGTTTTCACGACGGCACCTGTTGCCAGTCGAACTTCTAACCTACTTCGAGGTATCTTAACCTCCTCGAAGTCCAATAATGGTAGACTTTGATGTCGAACAAAGTTGCTCGACGCACCTGAGTCTACCAACACACGAAGAGAGCCTACTCTCTTCGACTTCGTCATTACCTTCAAGATGACAAGGTTCGACTTGTCATCTTGCACTTTACAGTGAGAATCTCTCTCACTGGGGACTGCAGTCTTCACCCTCGCGTGTCCGTTGTAGACACGCGTGACTGCATTACCAGTAGGGCGCCCCGCGCCTACTGGTCCCTCACGTTTTTTGTGTGTTCGCGACGATGCCCGGCATCGCCGCGTCGACCGCGGCCTGAGTGTACGGACGCCGTACACTCGCGTGCGTAATGACCGATGTGTCCGCAACGGATGCATCGTATATTGCTACCGTTCAGCTGCTGTCCGAACAGCAGCCGCATTCGAGAGGTCCATAGGCTCCGGACCCTCCGTCTTTACCACCGGCCGTTGTGGCCGTGGTACATTCACATGTTGTTTAGCCTGCCTCAGGCTAAACCCCTCCTGCATCGCGAGAGTGATAGCAGCTTCGAGAGTACTTGGGTACTCTCGGAAAAGGTAGGTCTTGACAGGACCGTCCTTCAAGCCTTTCATGAACGTGACGACCTTGGTCGCCTCGTCAATCGGATTGGCCATGACAATCGAGACCAAATACCGTGCACGTTGGGCGTAAGCATGTACATCTTGCTTACCTTGCTGCAGGTCGAGAAATTCTGCTCTCGACCGGAACTCATTTTGAGGGGGCTCAAACGCAAGCTTGAGCTCCTCTTTAAACGCCTCGTACGTGCTAAAGCACGTAGGATCAGTGAGTCGGCGCCCGTAAGCCCAACTCCGCGCTCGTCCGCCAAGGCACGACATGGCGAACGCAACCTTTGACAACGGGTTGACAATACGTCGGGCCGTGATGGCAATGTCGAGTTCGACAAGCCATCGGAGAAGGGTCTCACCCTCTCTGCCCATGTAGCTACTCACATGTAGCTTCAAGTGTTCGGCGCACGGTGTCACAGAGGTTGACACCGGTTTTGAGGCAACAGCATCTCGCTGCTCTCTCATGATAAACCCCAGAGCAACACCATGTTGCTCTGTCGGCGGTAGCGTACGTAACATTGACGCTACGGCCGCCTCTCCAATGAATGTCGATAGTCTTTGGAGAGCCTCCCACTCTGGATCCGACAGAAGGGGACAGTCTGCACGCACAACCTGCGTTGCAGCCGCGTTCGGGCTACCTGTGGACGCTGTGGCGTCCATGGGAAGGTTCTCAGCCCCGCGATCGTATTTCATATGATCACACCGGTAGTCGGTCGTTGGGCGGACTACAAAGTGCTACCAGGTGTAGTGGGCCTACTTGGCTCACTACCTAGCGTACACGTGAGCGGACGTGTATGAGGAAGCGTAGGTTACTTAGAAGTAGACTTACTATACTTACAGCTCGTAAGTATAGCTGGATCTGAGTAAAGGTATGATAGCTTTACTGTAAAATTGAGAACTGTTTATTTGTGTTTCCTTTAACTGAGTTTTCCTCCTAAAATGCTAACGTAAATGTAAGGGAACTGTCAACGTGTGGTTGACAGTGTTCCATGCCTCTAATTGGTAGAAATGCATCACTTTCTACCAATAGGTATTCTTGATATGAAGCTTTGGTGTGTGCTACACCAAAGCAGGAAAACTATCCAACCGCTAACAGACAACATGTCTGTTAAGGTTACGTGTAACCCTGTTACACCTTCACCCTCTTGCGACCATGTCTGATCACGGCCACGATGGATCTCAACATGGATCCGGCCGCTACGATCCTCCTTCGCCTAGATCAGAGATCGGTGGACCCACTGGGGGCACACCCGAGGATCTCCGTCGATCTGTGGTCGCTTTGCGCCGCCGAGTGTTGCGTTTGAGCGATGACCTACGGCAAGCTACTCGTCGGGCCGACGATGTGGCGGATCAGAATCGTGAGCATGTTTGCTCTCTCGAGTCGCTCGAGATGATGTGCGCTACCCAAGGTCAAGAGATCGGGCGCTATCGGGCTGAAGTTCACCGTCTTCGGGAGGAACGGGATGCCCTTCAATCCTCTTTGGAGTCTGATCGCGTCATCGGCCTGGAGCCGCCGCCATCAGTGCCCGAGATCTCGGCCTTAGAAGCGCAGATCATCGATCTCAACAGGGATCTGGATCGTCGATCGGACGAGATCCATCATCTGCAGGCCCACATCGACGATCTAACCGAAGATCGTCGCAATCTGGAGTCCACCATCCACCACCTTGCTTCTGAGATGGCGCAAGCGGGAGGGGGAGATCCTAGATCTCCAGCAAGCGAACCGCGGTCTGGATCGAAACCGAGAGGATGCTGAATCCGCCCTCTCCGCGACGGAGGAGAGCCGCGTCGAACTCGATCCGAGCTAGATCGAGTCGAAGCTGAGCTGCTCCTATCCCGATCTGACCGCGCTGATCGCGAGTCTTCGGGTCCAGATCCGCAGCTCCAACGGGCCGATCTCCCACCCACGGGACCCACCCAAGCTGATCTTGATCAGGTCGTCCAGGAGCGCGACTCCTTGCAAGATCAGATCCGCGCGCGGGACGCTGAGATCCTGGCGGCGCAGCGGACCTTAGGGTTATCACAGTCGGATCTGGCAGCCCACCGGGCTAGATCGGCCTCCGATAAGGTTAGGCTGCAGACGCTGGAGGGTGATATGACCCGTGCGCGTCATGATGTGGAAGTGGCCCAGAAGGCTTACGCCGATCGGGAGCGCACCATCACCGAGAATCAAGCTCAGATCCGCACACTTTCTCGGGATCTGGGTAAAGTGGTTCGTGAGCGCGATGCCCTTCGCCACGAGTACTCGGTTGCCTTTCAGCGCCTCACATCAATCTCGGCCATGATCGGAGCGCCTCTTCCCCAGACCCAGCTGCGTCTAGATCCTGGATCTGTCACCGATCAGCCCGCGGGAGGGATCCCTCGTTCTCCTTCCGCGGAGACTTCGGGTAGCGATGATCAAGGTGCTGACGCGTCTGGGTCCAAACGATCTCGTAGCAGATCTAGATCTCCTTCCCCTTCACGGCCTCAGAAGAAACGATCCGTTCCCGTCGAGGCAGAGGACGAGTCTATGGAAGAGAAGGATGAGTCTGAGTTCGATCTAGGTGGGGGATCCACTGGAGGCAGGTCGCCTTCCCCAGATCAAGCCTCCTCCCCATCCTCCAAGGGTGCTGATTCCCGTAAATCCACTGGGGAGGTGATCGAGGTTGGATCTGCTTCCGACGAGGAAGAGGGGGAGGATGAAGAGGAAAACGCGGAAGTGGCCGATGACCTCTATGAGGCTCAGACATTAATGGCCATTTCCCAATCCCGATCCGAAGCTCGTCGCCGCGATCACGTGTCTCCCCAGCGTCGATCTGCAGGAGGATCCGATGGATCCGATTCTGACACTGGATCTGGGGGTCAGGGCAACAGTGCCGGTCCCACCGGTGGATCTGGTCCGGCTAGCCCGCCCAGCGGACGTCAGCCTCGCCGGATCACCTTCGTCCCCCAGGTCCCATTCCCTGAGGGTCGTTGTGTACCGGGTCGGCGGATCGTGCGGGCAATGGCTGCTGCGGACATAGATCCTTGGATCGAGTCTCGGCTGGCTAATCAGACCTTAATCGCCATGACTGTGAACTTCCTGTTCCCGATCTTACCATTTCGGCCTGAGTGGATCTTCCCCCATCGGCCCACGATCTACACTTCTCCGACGGCCCCAGCCTTCTGTGGTCATTTGATCACAGAAGCCAACGTCAAAGCGCTGCAGGCGGCTGAGCCCTGGCAGGTGATCCGGAACACCTTGCCTCCGATCTCCTTTGAGGCCGACGTCGGCGGTCGGCTTGAGATCTTTCTTCGCCAGTATCGGGATTTCGAGGTTTCGGATCTGATCGCGTATTGGGAGTCGACCCACAAGTTTCCCATCACCGCCTCCATGATCGCGCAGTCGCCGTGGCTGGGATCCTTCGCCAAGCAGCGCAATAACCGCAGATCACACGCTGGTAATCGATGGAAGCGCATGCTGCTCACACTGATCCAAGCTATGATCGAGGGGTGGTGTGATTTGGATCTACTCCTAGACCCCTTCTTCCTCCACTTCCCCAAGCGAACGGATGAAGTGGTCTGGTATCCCGGGATCGAAGCCAGACGTGCAAATCTGGCCGATCCGCAGCTTAATCGCCGGGAACCAACCGATCTGTTGGAGGCGTTAGCAGAGACCGACACAGCGGATCCCTGGCGCAACCACTATCGGGATCACACTGCAGATCACCCTGCGCGTCGTCTCCCTCGTCTGGATCGCAAGTTTTTCGGTCTTCAAGTGGCACAGCCTCCGGCCAGTAGCTAGATCGTAGTGATTAGCTCTTCGTGCGTGATCTATATCTTTTCATAACATCCTTCAATATATGTCTGGTGATCTTGACTCGCCTGCTTCCCATTTACCTCGATCCATTCTTATAGGGTCATAACCGACTTCGATCAGCTAGGATCTCTAGTTCTCGAAACTTGATCTTCCATCATCACCGTATTCCACATGTATATATGCATACTCCTTCCACCGATCTACATCCTTCGTGTAGATCCTTCAACCAATTTCACCACGACAACAACCAGCTTGTTGTCGTTGATTGCGACCTCACGCCTCCTCGTGAGATTGCATCACACCGAATCGATTATGATTCGTGCGATCTCGCAGAAACTCATGTAGCAGAGCGCCACAGTTGAGATCTGCTTCATCCACCCAAGTTGGATCATCATATCCTCGCCAGTGTACGAGGAATTCACGGTAGATCCGCCCATATCTAGTCCTTCGTCCAGATCTCATATCTGTAATCTTCTCCACTTCGTACTCATCGGGATCACGATCTTGGATCCAGCTATCCCCTGGTAATAGACCTTCGTCAAAATCGAGACGATCTTGACTTTCCACATTGAGTCGCATTAGTGGTCGATCTGGATACTCTTTCACGGGCTTCAACTTGTTCACGTGTACCATAGGGAAAATGTGATATCCGGATCCGGCGATCTCCAACTTCACCGCATATTCGCCAACTTTCTCCACAATCCGGAATGGTCCATGCCACAAGTGTGCCAACTTCTTAGCATATCCCTCTTTCACTCGATCGAGATATAGCCACACTCGAGATCCGACCTCGATCTGATGCGGGCGGATCTCCTGGTTGTGTAGATCCGCTCGATCTGAGATCGCCTCTCGCAGTCGTTGATTAACCTGTTCCCGAACCTGTTGATAATACCGCTGGATCTGATACCTCCATCGCCGCGGGTCCCGATCATGTCTTCGCGTACTCCCTACCGGGATCACCGCTTCCAATGTGGATCTAGGATTCCACCCATGTACCATATAAAAAGGTGTTTCTCCTCGGATCCGATCATGCGCGGTGTTGATCGCGAAGGTAATCCTCTCGGCATACTCGTCCCAATCTCGTTGATCCAGATCCTGCACATACATCTTAATCGCCCGAGTTGTGGTTTGGACCATGCGTTCTGCAGATCCGTTAGCCTGGGGCCGATATGCCATCGTGGCACGTTGACGCTGACCCAAGATCTTGTTAAATGCTCGGAAAAAGTCGGACATAAATCCTGGTTCACGATCATGCCTAATCGCTTCGCTGGCCCCAAATCGTCGGAAGACACATTCCTCGTATGATTCGGCGACAGTCTGAGCGGTCCTTGATGAGCTGGCTTTCGCGATCACATATCCCGTGAATAGATCTTCAAAGATCAATAATTCTGTATTCCCTTTGTGCGATCTGGGTAACGACGGGATGTGATCCATAGCTATGATCTGGAAAGGGTACGATGCCTGAAGGTTACCTGGCGACTCACCTTGGATCCGAGGTTTACTCTTACCAGTCTCGCAATCCACACATTCGCCCACGTATCTTTGGACGCTCTTATACAGACCTCTCCAATGAAAGTGATCTCGGATCCGCTAATAAGTTCGGCCGATCCCTTTGTGTCCACCTTCTAGGCTCACATGGTAATGATGTAGTATGTCCTGATATAGAGTTTCCGGGATCACTAGTCGCATCAGCTTATCTCGATCTGCATCCGTCGGTCTCGTAGAAGGGCAGTAGAACAGTAGATCGTGGTGATCCAAGTCATAGTCGGCGGCCAGATTAGCATAGGATTTGGCTTCTTGTTGAGTCAGATCTTGTAGATCTCCATTCAGATATTTCTTTAATCTCGAGATCCACGCCTCTTCGTCTTGGGTTTGTCGGATCCGATCGATCCTGAGATCCCGCACTATTTCTTCCCGTAATGATCGCGGATCCGAAGTCGTTCGCGTTGTAGATCGCGAGCCTGATCGAGTCACTACCGCCGTGATCTGGGCTGCTTGATCCGTCCTCTTGACTACCAATACCTAGTCCAATCTATTCAGCGTGATCAGATCCTGCTTACCTCCTCCGACTCAATCTTCACTCCACCTTGTCGTTGTAGCGCTGCGCTAGCTAAACTGTCCGCGCTGCCGTTCCAATCTCGTTTCACATGCACCAGTTCGTGATCTGGCCAGTCCCTCAGACGATCTAAAGCCTTTTGCTTGAGTAGAGTTAGACCGGGTGCCTTACACTCGATCTCACCCCTGACCTGTCGGATCACCAGATTAGAGTCACCGCAGAACACCACTCGTTTGCGATCCACGGTACTTAACAGATCCAGACATAGTAACAACCCATGATATTCAGCTTCGTTGACGGTGAGATCTTCCGCATAGGCCGATCTGGCCTGGATCACTGTCCACTCAGGCAACTTCCACAAGATCGCGCTATATGCGCCACCTCCACGCTTCACGCGGGCTGATCCATCGAAACTGACTACATACAGCTCCTCATCTGCCTGGATCACAGGGATTGGAGTTTGGATCTTCCGTCGTGGCTCTTTCTTGGGCGAGATCTGGATCAACGCTTCATCCACCCTAGATCTGGGCGTGATACTAGCCGCAATTACCCCTAGGATCTCTTCTTCTCCTTTAGCGCATTTCACAATCTCTAATGTCCACGGTGATAGCAGTGACGCCCATTGGCCTAATCGCCCTTGTAATCCGGTCGATCTAAATAACCAGGCCAACGTGGAGTACCTAGTCAGCACCCGGATCCGGCGTCCCACCAACATGTTATATCCGAGATCCAGGATCTTTAGCAGCGCCAACACTTCTTTCTCCACTGGGCTGTAATTCAACTCGTTCGACTTCAGCGTCCGGCTCACGAAGATGATCGGATAGTAGATCTGGTCGTACTCTTGTACGAGAGCTGCCGAGATCGCCCAATCACTTGCATATACGATCACCACGGCTTCCCGACTCGCATCAAAATGACGTAGGATTGGGGTGGATGCGATCTTCGATTTGAGCGCCTCGAAGGCCCGATGAGCACGGATCCATCGTGGATCCACCTTGTCTCCATCCAGTCTTCCTGGATCTGACGTTTCCCTGGGCTTTAATGCCAGGCCCAAACCTGGATCTTCCTTCAGATCTAGTTGATCCAACTCTTTATGTTCCATACTTCGCTTGATCTGGATCCGCACATCATCCTTGGACATCGCGGCGAAGTCGACCTCCCTCAACTCGTACAACACGGCTGCGTAGATAGCGTAGTCTTCGATAAACCGACTGTAATAATTTAAACTTCCCAGAAAAGACTGCATCGATCGGGGTGATCCAGGAAATGCTAAATCCGTCAATCCTCCTAAATCTTTGGGATTCGCCTCCAGTCCATCTTTCGAGACTCGGTGACCCAGATATTCCACCTTATTCATACCCCAGAAACTCTTCACCACACTGATCGACAGGTTCCATTTATCACACGCCTCCAGTAGGGCGTCCACTCGATCACATAGCTGATCCCAACTATCTGCTGGTATAAGGATATCATCGATATACGATCTGCGTCCGATCACAGATGGCTTATCCGGATTATCGGCCTCTCCCACTTCGAACACATCTGTAGATCTTGGATCCGATCCAGGAGGCGGGATCCGGGTGAATCCGTACAAGGCGTTGTCGATCAGACGTTGGTAGATCTGTGGCACATTCTTCAAGCCGAACGGCATACGATTCCATTCGAATAGCCCAAATGGGGTAATGAAAGTTGAGATCGCTCGAGCTCGATCTGTCATAGTCATCACCCAGAATCCACTGGCCATATCTAAAGAGCAATGCCACAAGACTTTATCCAGATCTTCGAGGAGATCGTTGATCAGGGACATAGGGTAGACCATCAGTTGAGTAAGACTATTGACCAGACGATAATCAATACACAGCCTGATGTCCACTCCATTCTTCTTCACAATCACCACGATCGGGGAGGCCCAGGGTGATCTGGAATAGCTGATCATCTTAGCTGATAATAATCCCTTGATCAGATCTGATAACTTCTCGCGGAATCGAGGCGCGATCTTCCTCACTCGTTGGGCGATTGGCTTAGCGTCTCCCACATCGATATCGCAGACCACACCCCTTGCGGCTGGTGGTAAAGCATTTCCCTTTCCGATGAGAAGATGTCGATATTTCCAGATCTTCTGACGTAATCGTTCGATCTCCGCCGTAGTCTGGATCCCCGGATCTCCAACTTGGATATCCTCAATCTTCACCTCATCCGTGGTGGGGTTGATCTCTGGAAGGATCGCCATCTCTTGATCTACATCCTCCGCATACAGATCGTTGCCTTCATGGTAATGTACCCCCGGATCCGACTCCGAATCGGGGGAGTTGTTCCGATCTTCTAATGACGCCTCCTGAATCGAGGCCGATGGCTGTCCGGGTAGATCTCTTTCAGCTGATTCTTCAATCACTGGATCCAAATCATCCGCCTTTACCTGATCCATATTTTGGTTTGTCACCTCGGTCCCTACCGGTTGGATCGGGGTCCGATCCTGCGGATCTATTCCCGCTGATGGTTGATCTTCGGTCGTCAACACTGGTTTTATCTGTATCTGCGAGATCTCAGGCCGTTTCAGGATAGCATGAGGTGCAGGGTAAGAGGGTCGATCCACCATCGGCTCTGTGGATTCCATGAAGATCTCATTATGTTCAGATCCTCCCTCCACCGTGGCTTCTAGAGCCAGATTTTGCCATTCCATATACCGACGTGACCCCACTGAGACAAATCCTGGCATTCGGGGAATGTGATCACCCGATAGCCAGATCCCAACTCTCACATCTTCTTGCAATATGATCGCCTTATCGCTCACGTTGGTGATCTGCAGATACCGTCTCTTCCCGAGGCCTTTTACCACCGTGGGTACCCAACGATCTCCCCGGGTGACCCAGAACTTCTCGTGATCTGACATCCGGAGATGTAACCGAAGTTCCACTGATTGTCCGATCTCGATCTGGATATGTTCTCCTACAGTTACCAGCCTGGACTTGTCGCTGTAGAGCTGTCGACGCCCACTAAGCTGGATCCGCACCTCATCAGGTAAACTTATAGATCCATAGGCCAGATCCAGTCGGATCCCCGCCGGTACCATGAAATCCATACCCAGGATGGCATCTTGACCTGCTAGATCTCCAACCCAAATATCGAAAAAGTAAACCAGCGATCCAGCCATCGTGATCTTGATCCGGGTTCTCCCCTCTGTCCTGTAAACACTTTCGCCAATCCCAACGCAATCTTGGATCTGGCTCGTATCGATATAGCACCCAACCTTACGAGCAAAGGCCGTATCCACTATGGACACTTCGGCGCCTGTATCTAAGAGTAAGATCCCTCTCTCATTGTTGATCTTACCAGTGATCTTGGCTTGTCGGAACCATTTCCCTGGGGCATAGTGTTTCCAATATCCCCGAGATTCTCCTGGCAAGAGATCCATAACTTCAGATCTCCGGATCTCCTTGACCTGACTGGACTTCTGAATCACTGGTATATCCTCTTGATTTGTGGGCTGGAGCCACAGATCTGGATCCTGTTGCTTCCAATAACCCCTTATCTCTCCTGGGTGGAGGTCCAGCATCATGGTCACTTCAGATCTGGAATAATCGTCCGTCTGGCGGATACTCGAGATTGCGACAGCACGGTTTCCATTCAGATCATATGTATTACCGCGTAGATCTGGGATCTTGCTACCCTGATCTACCGATTTCTTGTTCACAAATGCATAGATGCAATATCTAGAACGCTCGGCTCGTACCGGATTCCAACCCGGCGAGCGTCCTAGTTTAACATCTTTTCTGCAGATTCCGGAAGCATACCTGCATGTTTGGCTGGGTTGAACCATTGGCGGATCTGGTTGTAGAACTCTTCCATAGGACATTTTCCCATATCATGTAGTTCGCCGCACCCTCGGCATACAAAGAGGCAATGATCTGCCGGATGTCCTCGCTTGCCACACTTATGGCAAGTGAGACGTCTCCAGCACCCTAGATCTGAATGCTTCTTAGATCCGCAGTGCGAGCAACGGTTCCGATCGGATCCGCTGCTCTGGATCCGGGATCTATGATCCGGTGGGGTTTGATCTGTCGACTTGTGGGTGATTGGTACTTGCTCGACCTTCTCCATACCAGATTCCGGCTTTGTAGTAACCTCCTGCTCAGCTGCCAGGTAGATCCGCCGATGATTGTCTCCATCCGAGTCAGATCCATCTGATCCATCGGATCCAGACTCAGATTCAGACTCTACGGTCCGGATCTGTACCGCGCGGACATGTTTCGTCGTAGCTGCAGGTACTGGATTAGTTGCCTTCTGCCGGTACTTGCTAGATCCGAACGCGGCTTTCTTCTGTCTGCTCTTTGCACGTTCACGGGCTCGTAACACTTCTTCCAGATCGTCCGCGTCGGATAGTCGTAGCAGAGTCAGCCTGTCAGCCAGATCTTGATCTTCCAAAGTCTCAATGTAGTGATCCACATGTTCGCGTCGATCCTTCGCATTACCGTCTTTGATCTTCAACTTTGCGCGTAATCCGGCAACATTAAGGCGGTATAGATAATCTAGGGGAGATTCTTCTGGTCGGCGTCGAGCATGATAATACTGTCTAGCCAGTGATACCCCCAATCCGCAGTACTGGATCTGGAAAGCTCGAAGCAGATCCGACCATTTGTTACGGGTGGATCTGCTTAGTTGCCGATACCAGTTCTTGGCGGATCCGGCCAATAGGTCTGCAAAGGTCAAACATTTTTCTTCATCGGAGGCTTGATCTCGCATGAACGCTGATTTCACTTTGCCAATCCACGCTCTGTCCCGATCTTCGTCTTGATCTTTCCCCGTGAATTCCTTGAGGTCTGAGATCGCGGAGATCCGGACTCTCTGGATCATGGTTGATCCGGCTGATCCGGTCGTGGCTGTCGCGACCGTCGCTCGAGCAGCCGTGGGGAAGTCGATATCGTCTGGATCATACTCCCATCGAGATGTGCTGTGTTCAGATCTTACAGATTCCATATCTACATCTTGCGATCCTGGATCCTGTACCTTCATTGCTCCTTGATCCATGATCGGCCGTCGCTGTTCCGCCAGGAATCTGCTCATGGCTGCTTCAAAATACTTCTGCAGGGTGCCTGATGAGGCGTCTGACGTTGTAGCCGCTGTGATCTGGTCTTCGGAGGGTGGGACCATCCTTGAGCGACCGGATCTTGGCTGATTCCGACGCTGGATCTTGGATCGCGCCTCCAGCATTGAAGTACCAGACGGCCCAGTGACATTCGCTTCGGTTCCGACGAGAGGTCTGATTCGTCCTCGGCAGCCGAGGCGTAATGTGATGAGGACGTTTGGCGATCCGTAATACTTGCCGGAGGTGATGGCACTGGATCTGTGATCTGGGGGATCTCGCCGACGAGGATCTTGAGCTTGGAGAATAGATCCTTGGTGGCAGTCTGGATCACCTTCAGATCCAGATCGAAGACATCATCCGCATCGAAAGCTCCCGTGGTCATTCCTGCTTCCTTCAACAGTCGCAATAAATCCTTGACTGTTTCTAATTTGTTGGCAGCCTTGATCGGAGCTGATACGGGTTCTCTTGGATCCCCGACCTGCTTCAGCCTCAGGATCCGCATCACGGGATCTCGATCCAAGAACTCGCGAAGTTCCTTGTGGTAAAATAGATTCTCCAGATCTTCGTCTGACCAACCTTGTCCCGATCTGGATCTAGGTTTAGATCCGATTTGATCTTCATCATCCATCTCTGGAGCCTTCATCTTCTTCCGCGTTACCTTCTTCTTCGGCTTCTTCTTATCGGATCTAGAAACTGGAGGATCTTTGGGTGGATATGGTGGAGGCTCGATCGGGGATCCGACCAATCTGTACGGTTCCACTTTCGCCTTCCCTTGTTTTGTTGACGGATCTCGACGCAAGTCGAGATCCGCCGGGGTCCCCGCGGGGACCTGTGGAGGTAGAGGTTTATCTTCTAGATCTGGATCTTGATCCAGATCACCCTCTCTTCCGTCAGCAGAGTTCCTCCTAGCGCTCTGCTGATCCGCGGATCTTGATTCATTCAGCGGCATCATCGTCGATCCGAGGTCCGACGACGCTGGTTCCCCTTGTTCAACCTTCACTTGAACATCTTCTTGAGACTCACGGTGAAATCCCGAGTCACCAACAGATCCGGGCACGCGCACCATTGTGGTGTAGCGGGATCAGCAAAATCTGCGAGATCGCTAGATCCAACTTCCCACCAATGCCCGGACACCGACTAACGAAGGGGGTCCTCCGATGATCCGTGATCTGCTGAACTTGCTCACCTTGTGTACCCGTCGGTTGGGCTGGATCTTCCTCTCTTGGTGACTGCTAAGTTGCTCGATCGGTGTTGATTGAACGTCTTGGCGTGACGTTGGGGTCGTAGAGTGGCGTGGAAGTCTTCACACCACTCGCCAGTAGTAGATCCGGAGTCCAAGCGATTAGATCAAGCTTGGATCCGGCGGCCTAGATCTGGATCCGGCCTTGTAGTAATTCCTTTCGTGTTGATTTCCCTTTATGCGGGGTCCTTTGATTGCTTGGCGCTTCCTATAGCGCGATCTTGATCGTTGAGAAACCGAAGATCTACCGGCTAAGCAATTAATACCGGGATCTTGGATCTGCACTTAGGGTAAGATACTAGGAGGTTGGATCTAGCCAATATATTATCTAGATATTATCAACCACCCTAGATCTATACACCTAAATCGCTATTAATACCGTAGGGCCAATGTAGTTCCCGTTTCCAGGCGCGTAGCGAAGCACTTGTGTCGTACGATGCAAATTCGGTTCTGATTTAATGTTAAGACCTATCCCATCCTGTATCCTATCCTTAACGACACATCGACTGATTACGCTATCCTGATCCTTGTCCTTTCTTGTCCTCACCATCCTGGCAGTCGACATCTTTGCAGATCACCTTGGATCTGAACCATAAACATTAGATCACTAGTCACAATATCGTGATCTGGACTTCTCCTCTCTCCAATATCGTAATCCTCCACCGTAATGTCCAGATCACACGTCTCCCGAGTCAGATCATGCCTTAATAAGGCTAGATCGTGCTGATCCAATTCCAGATCGGCTAGATCTTCTTGATTTCCTTGATCTAGGGTTTTCATGCATGATCCAGTGGCAATACTTCGTGATAATCGTAATCATAACGTATCCGAGCTTATTCCATGCCGTTAATCCCCCAATCATCGTTCAGCTTTGCCATAATATCCCTAGATCCCGGATCACTCGGATCCGCTTATGGATCTAGGTCCAGGAGCCTTGATCCAAGTTCCCTGCATGGACCTGCATATGCGAACCGATCTGGTCTTCACGGATGTAGATTATAGCCTAGATCTGGACATCTAGGCTTAGATCTCCGATTTCCACAGTGTATATAGACATACTGTTGCACCCATATTACAATCATGCAAGCCCCACATCATCCATATCCATACGAGATCATCCCAACCCTTCGGATCTGGGTATATGTATAGATCGTATGTCAATACATCTATCACGTCCCACCCAAGGTGTCACTAATCTCCATCAATCTTATCCATCAACTGGATCCACCACCAGATCCACCCACATCAGCTCGTCATCTACTCCAATCACATCACGTCAGATCCGATCACGTCCAAATCGGATCTTTCCTAGATATTCCAATGCCAAATCTTTCGAATCCACTTCACCACACAAGGTATCGAGCTCCCGCCTCTGGTCAGCAAAATCTCGTTCAGCCTGAGAACTAGCAGTCTTTAAATCCGCGATCTGCTGCTCCAATCTAGAAATACTGGCTCTCATGGAGTCGATATGGTTGCCTCGAGCGTGGAGTTCAATGTGAGCCTTGTCCAGACGTTCAGAGAGGGAGGCTGTTCTCGTCACAGATTGATCTCGCTCCGCCTGGGCTTCTTGACAACTGACCTGAAACTGATCTCGTTCTTCTTGAAGCCTGGCGATACGGCGATCTTGAGCACTGATCTGACGTCGGAGCTGCTGTGTGGCGATTTCTAGTGAAGCCTCCGATTTCTCTGAAGCCTGGCATCGTTGGTGAACCGTGGACAGCTCGCGATCTCTTGCAACCTGGCCCCAGACAACTCCTGATCCTGCGATTGAACTCGTTGCTGGGCTTCAGCCAACTCGCGATCTCGGGTCTGTAGTTGCGACCTGACATCAGACAGCTGACTTGATCTTGGGATTGAACTCGTTGTCTGGCCTCAGACAACTCCTGATCTTGCGACTGAGCTCGTTGCTTGGACGCAGGCAATTCCTGATCTTGCGAATGAACTCGTTGCCTGGCTTCAGACAGCTCTTGATCTTGCGACTGAGCTCGTTGCTTGGCCGCAGATAATTCCTGATCCTGACTGTAGAGACGTCGAGCAAGCGCAGGAGGAGGTGCGGATCCAAGATCGGGGTGATTAGTCATGGCGGTCAACTGAGCTTGGAGATTCAGGACCTGTCGTCGAAGAGTGTCGATCTCATCTTCCAGACTCGAGATAATATTTTTGGAAGCTAGCTGTAGTTGGACGGAATCCTCTTGCGAACGGAATGCAATGCACAATTTATCCTCAAGCTCATCGAATCGTCGATCTGCTCTCGACTAGCTTGGAATGCGAATTCTCCAACTCCTGGATCAGACTGTCATAACGATCTTGGCAAAACTTGGCGAAAGGGATCGCCTGTGACTGAAGGTGGTCCAGACGATGACGAAGATCGCTCAGATGATGAAGGGAGTCGGCGTGAGCATGCTGGAGATCTTCATGTTCATCCTGCAGATGCTCAAAGACCGCCTCGCGACTGATTGCGCCCTCAATACCTCGTAGAAGCGTTTGAACTTCCGAAACTGTTGTCCGGACGGCCTGAAGGTCCACGTGAAATCGACGGATGTGTACTGTGGGTACTGAAGACAGCCGGAGACAGTCAGAGCAAGATGAACAAAAAGAAGTCGATGGGTCAGCAGGGGTCGTCTCAGGCTCCACCGTAGCAGCAGCTAAGGCGAGTACGCCAAGCTGATCTGAAAGAACCGGCGATCTGGAGGAAGAATGCGGCGAAGACGGAGGAGATGGCGAAGGAGTGCCGTCGCGATCTTGAGTCATGGGGCGACAGTGGTCTCGATGGAGTAAGGTGCAGCGAGAGAAAGCCGTTGTGCGGCAGTCGCCCGTGCAGGGGACGGTTGTGGTGAAGCAGATCGGAAGTTTCTGGACCGCGATCTCGTCATGTCAATCATAAAACAAGATGGCTCCCTCTATTGTGACACTCTCTATAAGGACCCGTGAATGCGTGACGTCATACCTGTCCAAACCGATTGTACCCACGCGATATCGATCTTGACATGTAATATTGATCTTGACTTTATTATAGGTATTATGAAGCCAGTGCAGTATGGATAGCCACAGATGGGAAGCATAGGATATTAACCATTAATTCAGAGTTCTTTTTACCTTCTACTACACAAGTCTTCCTTCTTCTTCGATATTCCGGGTAGGGATATACAAGATTGGCCCTCCCGACGTCACGCAGGATCAAGATCGACATTAAGTAGAACTCCTACGCCCAGATTTCTTGGCTGGACGTTCATCGACCCTCAAATCTCAAGACCCGCTATAGGAAGCGGCAAGCACGTATTGGAACTATTGGATAAAGGTCACACACAGACCACAAGACCCCCCCCCCGAGCCAAGGTCGACATTGGTCGGAGCAAGATCGATCGAGTACAACCAAGATCGAAGCTCGATAACTACACGGCACAGCAAGTAGAAATATCCCCGCTGCTGTCACCTCTCCCGTTGTCCTGTCAGACAGCAAGATCAACGACAAGCGCGTCTATCGAGATCGCCCGAGGAGCGATCTAGTCCCACCGACGGGTACACAAGGTGAGATCAAGTAACTTCACGGAAGATCTGAAGAAGGGTATGGATTCTGGACGAAGAGGAGGGAAGAGAGAGTCACCACTCGGAGCTTGACCGGAGCGAGGACAGTAGACCACTTGAGGGGAAGAATGAAGGTTCGAAAATGATTGAATTATAGGAGCTTACATCCTAGACTACTGTTATAGACACGCGGTCCTGCGTCCTATCACTTAGTGCGTCTAATCAACCATCACTCACCAGTGCTCGTCCAATCAACCTACTCGTCTAATCGCGAGTGGCGTAATCAGCGTGGCGTAATCATGGCGAGGTAGCATTGAACCGGTAAGCAACCAGTACCAAACCGGTACCCTGCAACACGCCCCCTCAATGCGAACACGCATGAACGCCAAGTGCGGCCGTCAAGTCCCTTGGTCAAGATGTCAGCCAGCATGGTCGCAGTCTCGCAGTACTCGACGATCACTTCTCCGCGCTTGACTTCATCACGGATGTGATGGTACTTGATGTCGATGTGCTTGGCGCGGCCATGGTTCACTGGATTCTTGATCATCTTGATGCACGACTGGTTATCTTCATAAATCTTCAACGCTGGTGCCTCTTCACATGGAGCAACTAGGATCTCGCACAGCAACTTGTGCATCCACTTGCCTTCTTGAATCGCATGACTTAGTGCGATGTACTCGGCCTCGCTTGTCGACAGCGACACACTTGACTGCTTCTTGGAACCCCACGAGATTGGTCCGCCGGCAACTTGAAATAGCTAGCCTGACGTCGACTTGCGATCGCTAACATCACCAGCCCAGTCGGCATCCGAAAAACCTTGAAAGTCGATGTCCTTGCCTGGCAAAATCTGAATGCCATGCGACTTGGTACCTTGCAGGAAGCGGAAAATGCGCTTGACTGCAATCCAATGTTCCACTTGCAAGTTCTCCATGAAGCGAGACACATAGCCAACTGCGAACGCAATGTCCGGGCGAGTCGATGTCATCGAGTGCATGAGCACACCGACAGCTTCGCGAAATGGCGCGTCCAACTTGGTTGTGGCGTCGCTTGAAACTAGCTTCATGCTGATGTCGACCGGACTTGCTGCAGGTTTGCAATCTTGCATGCCGAAAAGTTTCAGAATGTCCTTGATGTACCGAGCTTGGTTCAACGTGACACTGCCATCTACGTTGTCGATCACCTCAATCCCAGGATGAAGGAACACTTGCCACTGTCAGTCATCTTGAACCTCGACTTGAGTTGGGGCTTGACTTCTGCGATCAGTTCTGCCGAGCTCCCGGTCACTAACACGTCGTCCACGTAGACCAACAGCAGAACGCATTCACCGTCGACAATCTTGATGTAGAGGGATGGGTCGTAGCTTAAAACGCGAAAACCTATGGAGCGCACATACTCGTCGAAGGTCTCGTTCCAGACTCGTAAAGCTTGCTTGAGGCCTAAATCGCCTTGAGCAGTTCTACGCAGTCGAAACCGTCGTCGAGTTCCACACCTTCAGGCACACTGCAGAACACCTTCTCCTTCATCAAGCCGTACAGGAATGCTGTGACCACGTCCAGTTGATCGATCGGCCATCCGAAGTACTTGGCGATCGCTGTTGTCAAGAAGGCGCCTCGACCTACCGCGGTGTACCGGTAGATACCGGTACGACCTTCACTCAGTGGCACCACAAGCATTCCCGTGATTACGTGAAACTGATTACGGGACAAGTGTTTACGCTACGGTCGTGCGTGGGTACAAGATTGTGGGTACAAGATGGGCGTCGACGTGGCAGTCGCTGATTGGCTGGGGTAGCTCAGTATCCAGTTAAGAATCCAGTAGTGTGTATCCAGGTAAGACATCCAGTAGGCTTAGAGGTAGCAGGCAGTTTGCGAACTAAGGACCTAAACCAATCACTTTGCATTTTATCATCTGGTGTTCAAACGACCTTGACTTTTATCGCAATGATCATTCGCAGCGTAACGTACTTGCCCACGGGCGAAAACGTCTCGGTGTAGTCGATCCCATACTTCTGGACGAAGCCTTTTGCGACGAGTCGAGCCTAGTACTTCTCGATAGATCCGTCCGCGTTTCGCTTGATCTTGAAGACCCACTTCGTACCGACTGCACGTTGGTTGTTGGGCAGTTTCGCCGCACGGAAGACACCTCGCAGCCGCATCGACTTGAGTTCGGCGCGAATTGCCTTGCGCCAATGAGCTTGCTCTGGTCCGTTCACAACTTCTTGAAATGTCTTCGGCTCCGCGCTGCCACTTGCTTCCACAGCATTTGCACTTGCACGCCAGAACATCGGCGGAGTCGAGCTATCGTTGTCTTCTGATTTTCCTTCCTCAGACGACGAAGATTCCTCTTGGTCTTGATTGTCGGACTCGGTCCCAGGCGCGCTTGCTTCTTCTAATTCAGCACGGCGGCGAGGGTGTCGAACATGCGCATGATCATCCAACTCGGAACGCGACTTTCACTTCCCCGCCTGCTTTTAGACTCGGACACCAATGTCATCCGAAATTTGCAGGTCTTCCAAGTAGTCGCAAGCTTCATCGACCTCCAGATCCCTGAAACCTTGGAGTGTCGACTCATCGAATGTGACATCGAGAGAATTAATCAACTTCCCCGTCTCGATGTCATAAATGTGGTGAAGTGGATTTGAAAGATTTGGCATTGGAGTATCCAGGAAAGATCCGATTTGGACGTGATCGGACCTGACGTGATGTGATTGGAGTAGATGACGAGCTGATGTGGGTGGATCCGGTTGTGGATCCAGTTGATGGATAAGATTGATGGAGATCAGTGACACCTTGGGTGGGACGTGATGGATGTATTGGTATACGATCTGTACATGTACCCAGATCCGGAGAGCTGGGAAGATCTCGTGTGGATATGGATGATGTGGGACTTGCGTGATTGTAATATGGGTTATATAATCTGTGGAAACTGGTGATCTAAGCCTAGATGTCCAGATCTAGGCTATAATCTACATCCGTGAAGACCAGATCGGTTCGCATATGCAGGTCCATGCAGGGAACTTGGATCAAGGCTCCTGGACCTAGATCCATAAGCGGATCCGAGTGATCCGGGATCTAGGGATATTATGGCAAAGCTGAACGATGATTGGGGGATTAACGGCATGGAATAAGCTCGGATACGTTATGATTACGATTATCACGAAGTATTGCCACTGGATCATGCATGAAAACCCTAGATCAACAAGATCAAGGAGATCTAGCCGATCTGGGATTGGATCAGCGTGATCTAGCCTTATTAAGGCATGATCTGACTCGGGAGACGTGTGATCTGGACATTACGGTGGATGATTACGATATTGGAGAAGGGAGAAGTCCAGATCACGATATTGCGACTAGTGATCTAATGTTTATGGTTCAGATCCAAGGTGATCTGCAAGGATGTCGACTGCCAGGATGGTGAGGACAAGAAAGGACAAGGATCAGGATAGCGTAATCAGTCGATGTGTCGTTAAGGATAGGATACAGGATGGGATAGGTCTTAACATTAAATCAGAACCGAATTTGCATCGTACGACACAAGTGCTTCGCTACGCACCTGGAAACGGGAACTACATTGGCCCTACGGTATTAATAGCGATTTAGGTGTATCGATCTAGGGTGGTTGATAATATCTAGATAATATATTGGCTAGATCCAACCTCCTAGTATCTTACCCTAAGTGCAGATCCAAGATCCCGGTATTAATTGCTTAGCCGGTAGATCTTCGGTTTCTCAACGATCAAGATCGCGCTATAGGAAGCGCCAAGCAATCAAAGGACCCCGCATAAAGGGAAATCAACACGAAAGGAATTACTACAAGGCCGGATCCAGATCTAGGCCGCCGGATCCAAGCTTGATCTAATCGCTTGGACTCCGGATCTACTACTGGCGAGTGGTGTGAAGACTTCCACGCCACTCTACGACCCCAACGTCACGCCAAGACGTTCAATCAACACCGATCGAGCAACTTAGCAGTCACCAAGAGAGGAAGATCCAGCCCAACCGACGGGTACACAAGGTGAGCAAGTTCAGCAGATCACGGATCATCGGAGGACCCCCTTCGTTAGTCGGTGTCCGGGCATTGGTGGGAAGTTGGATCTAGCGATCTCGCAGATTTTGCTGATCCCGCTACACCACAATGGTGCGCGTGCCCGGATCTGTTGGTGACTCGGGATTTCACCGTGAGTCTCAAGAAGATGTTCAAGTGAAGGTTGAACAAGGGGAACCAGCGTCGTTGGACCTCGGATCGACGATGATGCCGCTGAATGAATCAAGATCCGCGGATCAGCAGAGCGCTAGGAGGAACTCTGCTGACGGAAGAGAGGGTGATCTGGATCAAGATCCAGATCTAGAAGATAAACCTCTACCTCCACAGGTCCCCGCGGGGACCCCGGCGGATCTCGACGCAAGTCGAGATCCGTCAACAAAACAAGGGAAGGCGAAAGTGGAACCGTACAGATTGGTCGGATCCCCGATCGAGCCTCCACTACATCCACCCAAGGATCCTCTGACCTCCAGATCAGATAAAAAGAAACCGAAAAAGAAGCTAACGCGGAAGAAGATGAAGGCTCCAGAGATTGACGACGAAGATCTAATCGGATCTAAACCTAGATCTAGATCGGGACAAGGCTGGTCAGACGAAGATCTGGAAAATCTATTCTACCACAAAGAGCTCCGCGAGTTCCTGGATCGAGATCCCGTGATGCGGATCCTGAGGCTGAAGCAGGTCGGAGATCCAAGAGAACCCGTATCAGCTCCGATCAAGACTGCCAACAAATTAGAAGCAGTCAAGGATTTATTACGACTGTTGAAGGAAGCAGGAATGACCACGGGAGCTTTCGATGCGGATGATGTCTTTGATCTAGATCTCAAGGTGATCCAGACTGCCACCAAGGATCTATTCTCCAAGCTCAGGATCCTCGTCGGCGAGATCCCCCAGATCACAGATCCAGTGCCATCACCTCCGGCAAGTATTACGGATCGCCAAACGTCCTCATCACATTACGCCTCGGCTGCTGAGGACGAATCAGATCTCTCATCGGAACCAAAGCGAATGTCTCTGGGACCCTCCGGTACTTCAATGCTGGAGGCGAGATCCAAGATCCAACGTCGGAATCAGCCGAGATCCGGCCGCTCAAGGACGATCCCGACCTCCGAAGACCAGATCACAGCAGCCACGACGTCAGATGCCTCATCAGGCACCTTACAGAAGTATTTCGAAGCAGCCATGAGTAGATTCCTGGCGGAACAGCGAGGGCCGATCATGGATCAAGGAGCGACGAAGATTCAGGATCCAGGATCACAAGATGTAGATATGGAATCTGTGAGATCTGAACGTAGCACATCTCGATGGGAGTATGATCCAGACGATACCGACTTCCCCACGGCTGCTCGAGCGACGGTCGCGACCGCTACGACCGGATCAGCCGGATCAACCATGATCCAAAGAGTCCGGATCTCTGCGATCTCAGATCTCAAGGAGTTCACGGGGAAGGATCAAGACGAAGATCGAGCCAGAACGTGGATCGGCAAAGTGAAATCGGCGTTCATGCGAGATCAAGCCTCGGACGAAGAGAAATGTCTGACCTTTGCAGATCTATTGGCCGGATCCGCCAAGAATTGGTATCGGCAACTAAGCAGATCCACCCGTAATAAATGGTCGGATCTGCTTCGAGCTTTCCAGATCCAGTACTGCGGATTGGGGGTATCACTGGCTAGACAGTATTATCATGCTCGACGCCGACCAGAAGAATCTCCCCTAGATTATCTATACCGCCTTAATGTTGCCGGATTACGCGCAAAGTTGAAGATCAAAGACGGTAATGCGAAGGATCGACGCGAAGATGTGGATCACTACATTGAGACTTTGGAAGATCAAGATCTGGCTGACAGGCTGACTCTGCTACGACTATCCGACGCGGATGATCTCGAAGAAGTGCTACGAGCCCGTGAACGTGCAAAGAGCAGACAGAAAAAAGCCGCGTTCGGATCTAGCAAGTACCGGCAGAAGGCAACTAATCCAGTACCTGCAGCTACGACAAAACATGTCCGCGCGGTGCAGATCCGGACCATGGAGTCTGAATCTGAGTCCGGATCTGACGGATCGGATGGATCTGACTCGGATGGAGACAATCATCGGCGGATCTACCTGGCAGCTGAGCAGGATGTCACTTCAAAAGTGGAATCTGGTATGGAGAAGGTCGAGCAAGTACCAATCACCCACAAGTCGACAGATCAAACCCCACCAGATCATAGATCCCGGATCCAGAGTGGCGGATCCGATCGGAACCGTTGCTCGCACTGCGGATCTAAGAAGCATTCAGATCTAGGGTGCTGGAGACGCCTTACTTGTCATAAGTGTGGCAAGCGAGGACATCCGGCGGATCACTGCCTTTTTGTGTGCCGAGGATGCGGGGAATTACATGATATGGGAAAATGTCCTATGGAAGAGTTCTACAACCAGATCCGCCAATGGTTCAACCCAGCCAAACATGCAGGTATGCTTCCGGAATCTGCAGAGAAGATGTTAAACTAGGACGCTCGCCGGGTTGGAATCCGGTACGAGCCGAGCGCTCTAGATATTACATCTATGCATTTGTGAACAAGAGATCGGTAGATCAGGGTAATAGGATCCCAGATCTACGCGATAATACATGTGATCTGAATGGAAACCGTGCTGTCGCAATCTCAAGTGTCCGCCAGGCGGACGATTACTCCAGATCCGAAGTGACCATGATGGTGGATCTCCACCCAGGGGAGATAAGGGGTTATTGGAAGCAACGGGATCCAGATCTGTGGTTCCAGCCCACAGATCAGGAGGATATACCAGTGATTCAAAAGCCAAGTCAGATCAAGGAGATCCGAAGATCCGAGGTTATGGATCTCCTGCCAGGAGAATCTCGGGGATATTGGAAACACTATGCCCCGGGAAAATGGTTCCGACAAGCCAAGATCGCTGGTAAGATCAACAATGAGAGAGGGATCTTACTCTTAGATACAGGCGCCGAAGTATCCATAGTGGATACGGCCTTTGCTCGTAAGGTTGGGTGCTATATCGATACGAGCCAGATCCAAGATTGCGTTGGGATTGGCGAAAGTGTTTACAGGACAGAAGGAAGAACCCGGATCAAGATCACTATGGCTGGATCGCTGGTTTACTTTTTCGATATTTGGGTTGGAGATCTGGCAGGTCAAGATGCCATCCTGGGTATGGATTTCATGGTACCGGCGGGGATCCGATTGGATCTGGCCTATGGATCTATAAGTCTACCTGATGAGGTGCGGATCCAGCTCAGTGGGCGTCGGCAGCTTTACAGCGACAAGGCCAGGCTGGTAACTGTAGGAGAACATATCCAGATCGAGATCGGACAATCAGTGGAACTTCGGTTACATCTCCGGATGTCAGATCACGAGAAGTTCTGGGTCACCCGGGGAGATCGTTGGGTACCCACGGTGGTAAAAGGCCTCGGGAAGAGACGGTATCTGCAGATCACCAACGTGAGCGATAAGGCGATCATATTGCAAGAAGATGTGAGAGTTGGGATCTGGCTATCGGGTGATCACATTCCCCGGATGCCAGGATTTGTCTCGGTGGGGTCACGTCGGTATATGGAATGGCAAAATCTGGCTCTGGAAGCCACGGTGGAAGGAAGATCCGAGCATGATGAGATCTTGATGGAATCCGCAGAGCCGATGGTGGATCGACCTTCCTACCCATTACCTCGTGGTATCCTGAAACGACCCGAGATCTCGCAGATACAGGTAAAACCAGTGTTGACGACCGAAGGTCAAACATCAGCAGGAATAGATCCGCAGGATCGAACTCCGATCCAGCCAGCAGAGACCGAGGTGATAAACCAAAATACGGATCAGGTAAAGGCGGATGATTTGGATCCAGTGACTGGAGGATCAGCTGAAAGATGTGGTGAAGTGGATTTGAAAGATTTGGCATTGGAATATCCAGGAAAGATCCGATTTGGACGTGATCGGACCTGACGTGATGTGATTGGAGTAGATGACAAGCTGATGTGGGTGGATCTGGTTGTGGATCCAGTTGATGGATAAGATTGATGGAGATTATTGATACCTTGGGTGGGACGTGATAGATGTATTGGCATACGATCTATACATGTATCCAAATCCGGAGAGCTGAGAAGATCTCGTATGGATATGGATGATGTGGGACTTGCGTGATTGTAATATGGGTGCAACAGTATGTCTATATAATCTGTGGAAACTGGTGATCTAAAGCCTAGATGTCCAGATCTAGGCTATAATCTATATCCGAGAAGACCAGATCGGTTCACATATGTGGGTCTATTCGGGGAATGTGGATCAAGGCTCATGAACCTAGATCCATAGGCGGATCCGAGTGATCCAGGATCTAGGGATATTATGGCAAAGATGAACGATGATTGGGGGATTAACGGCATGGAATAAGCTCGGATATGGTATAATTATGATTATCACGAAGTATTGTCACCGGATCATGCACGGAAACCCTAGATCAACAAGATCAAGGAGATCTAGCTGACCTGAGATTGGATCAGCGCGATCTAGCTTTATTAAAGCATGATCTGACTCGGGAGACGTGTGATCTGGACATTACGGTGGATGATTACGATATTGGAGAGAAGAGAAGGCCAGATCACAACATTGCGACTAGTGATCTAATGTTTATGGCTCAGATCCAAGGTGATCTGCAAAGATGTCGACTGCCAGGATGGTGAAGACAAGAAAGGACAAGGATCAGGATAGCGTAATCAGTCGATGTGTCGTTAAGGATAGGATACAGGATGGGATAGGTCTTAACATTAAATCAGAACCGAATTTGCATCGTACGACACAAGTGCTTCGCTACGCGCCTGGAAACGGGAACTACATTGGCCCTACGGTATTAATAGCGATTTAGGTGTATAGATCTAGGGTGGTTGATAATATCTAGATAATATATTGGCTAGATCCAACCTCCTAGTATCTTACCCTAAGTGCAGATCCAAGATCCCGGTATTAATTGCTTAGCCGGTAGATCTTCGGTTTCTCAACGATCAAGATCGCGCTATAGGAAGCGCCAAGCAATCAAAGGACCCCGTATAAAGGGAAATCAACAAGAAAGGAATTACTACAAGGCCGGATCCAGATCTAGGCCGCCGGATCCAAGCTTGATCTAATCGCTTGGACTCCGGATCTACTACTGGCGAGTGGTGTGAAGACTCCCACGCTACTCTACGACCCCAACGTCACGCCAAGACGTTCAACTAACACCGATCGAGCAACTTAGCAGTCACCGAGAGAGGAAGATCCAGCCCAACCGACGGGTACACAAGGTGAGCAAGTTCAGCAGATCACGGATCATCGGAGGACCCCCTTCGTTAGTCGGTGTCCGGGCATTGGTGGGAAGTTGGATCTAGCGATCTCGCAGATTTTGCTGATCCCGCTACACCACAATGGTGCGCGTGCCCGGATCTGTTGGTGACTCGGGATTTCACCGTGAGTCTCAAGAAGATGTTCAAGTGAAGGTTGAACAAGGGGAACAAGCGTCATCGGACCTCGGATCGACGATGATGCCGCTGAATGAATCAAGATCCGCGGATCAGCAGAGCGCTAGGAGGAACTCTGCTGACGGAAGAGAGGGCGATCTGGATCCAGATCCAGATCTAGAAGAAAAACCTCTACCTCCACAGGTCCCCACGGGGACCCCGACGGATCTCGACGTAAGTCGAGATCCGTCAACAAAACAAGGGAAGGCGAAAGTGGAACCGTACAGATTGGTCGGATCTCCAGTCGAGCCTCCACTACATCCACCCAAGGATCCTCTGACCTCCAGATCAGATAAAAAGAAACCGAAAAAGAAGCTAACGCGGAAGAAGATGAAGGCTCCAGAGATTGACGACGAAGATCTAATCGGATCTAAACCTAGATCTAGATCGGGACAAGGCTGGTCAGACGAAGATCTGGAGAATCTATTCTACCACAAAGAACTTCGCGAGTTCCTAGATCGAGATCCCGTGATGCGGATCCTGAGGCTGAAGCAGGTCGGAGATCCAAGAGAACCCGTATCAGCTCCGATCAAGACTGCCAACAAATTAGAAGCAGTCAAGGATTTATTACGACTGTTGAAGGAAGCAGGAATGACCACGGGAGCTTTCGATGCGGATGATGTCTTTGATCTAGATCTCAAGGTGATCCAGACTGCCACCAAGGATCTATTCTCCAAGCTCAAGATCCTCGTCGGCGAGATCCCCCAGATCACAGATCCAGTGCCATCACCTCCGGCAAGTATTACGGATCGCCAAACGTCCTCATCACATTACGCCTCGGCTGCCGAGGACGAATCAGATCTCTCATCGGAACCAAAGCGAATGCCTCTGGGACCCTCCGGTACTTCAATGCTGGAGGCGAGATCCAAGATCCAACGTCGGAATCAGCCGAGATCCGGCCGCTCAAGGACGATCCCGACCTCCGAGGACCAGATCACAGCAGCCACGACGTCAGATGCCTCATCAGGCACCTTACAGAAGTATTTCGAAGCAGCCATGAGTAGATTCTTGGCGGAGCAGCGAGGGCCGATCATGGATCAAGGAGCGACGAAGATTCAAGATCCAGGATCACAAGATGTAGATATGGAATCTGTGAGATCTGAACGTAGCACATCTCGATGGGAGTATGATCCAGACGATATCGACTTCCCCACGGCTGCTCGAGCGACGGTCGCGACCGCTACGACCGGATCAGCCGGATCAACCATGATCCAGAGAGTCCGGATCTCTGCGATCTCAGATCTCAAGGAGTTCACGGGGAAGGATCAAGACGAAGATCGAGCCAGAGCGTGGATTGGCAAAGTGAAATCGGCGTTCATGCGAGACCAAGCCTCCGATGAAGAGAAATGTCTGACCTTTGCAGATCTATTGGCCGGATCCGCCAAGAACTGGTATCGACAACTAAGCAGATCCACCCGTAACAAATGGTCGGATCTACTTCGAGCTTTCCAGATCCAGTACTGCGGATTGGGGGTATCAGTGGCTAGACAGTATTATCATGCTCGACGCCGACCGGAGAATCTCCCCTCGATTATCTTTACCGCCTTAATGTTGCCGGATTACGCGCAAAGTTGAAGATCAAGGATGGTAATGCGAAGGATCGACGTGAACATGTGGATCACTACATCGAAACTTTGGAAGATCAAGATCTAGCTGACAGGCTGACTTTACTACGGCTATCCGACGCGGATGATCTAGAAGAAGTGTTACGAGCCCGTGAACGCGCGAAGAGCAGGCAGAAGAAAACTGCATTTGGATCCAGCAAGTACCGGCAGAAGGCAACTAATCCTACACCTGCAGCTACGACGAAACATGTCCGCGCGGTACAGATCAGAGCCATAGAGTCCGAATCTGAGTCCGGATCCGACGGATCGGATGGATCTGACTCGGACGGAGACAATCATCGGCGGATCTACCTGGCAGCTGAGCAGGATGTCACTCCAAAAGTGGAATCTGGTATGGAGAAGGTCGAGCAAGTACCAATCACCCACAAGTCGACAGATCAAACCCCACCGGATCATAGATCCCGGATCCAGAGCGGCGGATCCGATCGGAACCGTTGCTCGCACTGTGGATCCAAGAAGCATTCAGATCTAGGATGCTGGAGACGCCTTACTTGTCATAAGTGTGGCAAGCGAGGACATCCGGCAGATCACTGCCTCTTTGTGTGCCGGGGGTGCGGGGAATTACATGATATGGGAAAATGTCCTATGGAAGAGTTCTACAACCAGATCCGCCAATGGTTCAACCCAGCCAAACATGCAGGTATGCTTCCGGAATCTGCAGAGAAGATGTTAAACTAGGACGCTCGCCGGGTTGGAATCCGGTACGAGCCGAGCGCTCTAGATATTGCATCTATGCATTTGTGAACAAGAAATCGGTAGATCAGGGTAACAAGATCCCAGATCTACGCGGTAATACATGTGATCTGAATGGAAACCGTGCTGTCGCAATCTCCAGTGTCCGCCAGGTGGATGATTACTCCAGATCCGAAGTGACCATGATGGTGGATCTCCACCCAGGAGAGATAAGGGGTTATTGGAAGCAACGGGATCCAGATCTGTGGTTCCAGCCCACAGATCAGAGGATATACCAGTGATCCAAAAGCCAGTCAGATCAAGGAGATCCGAAGATCCGAAGTTATGGATCTCTTGCCAGGAGAATCTCGGGGATATTGGAAACACTATGCCCCGGGAAAGTGGTTCCGACAAGCCAAAATCGCTGGTAAGATCAACAATGAGAGAGGGATCTTGCTCTTAGATACAGGCGCCGAAGTATCCATAGTGGATACGGCCTTTGCTCGTAAGGTTGGGTGCTATATCGATACGAGCCAGATCCAAGATTGCGTTGGGATTGGTGAAAGTGTTTACAGGACAGAAGGAAGAACCCGGATCAAGATCACTATGGCTGGATCGCTGGTTTATTTTTCGATATTTGGGTTGGAGATCTAGCAGGTCAAGATGCCATCCTGGGTATGGATTTCATGGTACCGGCGGGGGGATCCGATTGGATCTGGCCTATGGATCTATAAGTTTACCTGATGAGGTGCGGATCCAGCTTAGCGGGCGTCGGCAGCTTTACAGCGACAAGGCCAGGCTGGTAACTGTAGAGAACATATCCAGATCGAGATCGGACAATCAGTGGAACTTCGGTTACATCTCCGGATGTCAGATCACGAGAAGTTCTGGGTTACCCGGGAGATCGTTGGTGCCCACGGTGTAAAAGGCCTCGGGAAGATACGGTATCTGCAGATCACCAACGTGAGCGATAGGGCGATCATATTGCAAGAAGATGTGAGAGTTGGGATCTGGCTATCGGGTGATCACATTCCCCGGATGCCAGGATTTGTCTCGGTGGGGTCACGTCGGTATATGGAATGGCAAAATCTGGCTTTGGAAGCCACGGTGGAAGGAAGATCCGAGCATGATGAGATCCTGATGGAATCTGCAGAGCCGATGGTGGATCGACCCTCCTACCCAGCACCTCGTGGTATCCTGAAACGACCCGAGATCTCGCAGATACAGGTAAACCAGTGTTGACGACCGAAGATCAAACATCAGCAGGGACAGATCCGCAGGATCGAACTCCGATCCAACCAGTAGAGACCGAGGTGATAAACCAAATATGGATCAGGTAAAGGCGGATGATTTGGATCCAGTGACTGGAGGATCAGCTGAAAGAGATCCACCCGGACAGTTATCTACCCCGATACAGGAGGCGTCCCAGAGGATCGAAAAATTCCCCAGATCAAGAGCCGGATCCGGAGGTACATTACCATGAAGGTAATGATCTGTATGCGGAAGATGTAGATCAAGAGATGGCGATCCTTCCAGAGATCAACCCCACCACGGATGAGGTGAGATTGAGGATATCCAAGTTGGAGATCCGGGATCCAGACTACGGCGGAGATCGAACGATTACGTCAGAGGATCTGGAAATATCGACATCTTCTCATCGGAAAGGGAAATGCTCTACCACACGGCCGCAAGGGTGTGGTGTGTGATATCGATGTGGGAGACGCTAAGCCAATCGCCCAACGAGTGAGGAAGATCGCACCTCGATTCCGCGAGAAGTTATCAGAGCTGATCAAAGGGTTATTATCAGCTAAGATGATCGGCTATTCCAGATCACCCTGGGCCTCACCGATCGTGGTGATCGTGAAGAAAATGGGGTAGATATCAGGCTGTGTATTGATTACCGTCTGGTCAATAGTCTTACTCAACTGATGGTCTACCCTATAGCCCCTGATCAACGATCTTCTAGAAGATCTGGATAAAGTCCTGTGGTATTGCTCCTTGATATGGCCAGTGGATTCTGGGTGGTGACTATGACAGATCGAGCCGAGCGATCTCGGCTTTCATTACCCCATTGGGCTATTCGAATGGAATCGTATGCCGTTCGGCTTGAAGAATGCACCGCAGATCTACCAACGTCTGATCGACAACGCCTATATGGATTCACTCGGATCCCTCCTCCTGGATCGGATCCAAGATCCACAGATGTGTTTGAAGTGGGAAAGCCGATGATCCGGATAAGCCATCAGTGATCGGACGCAGATCGTATATCGATGACATCCTTATACCAGCGGATAGTTGGGATCAGCTATGTGATCGAGTGGACGCCCTACTGGAGGCGTGCGATAAGTGGAATCTGTCGATCAGTGTGGTGAAGAGTTTTCTGGGTATGAATAAAGTGGAATATCTGGGCCATCGCGTTTCGAAAGATGGACTGGAGCGAATCCCAAGGATCTAGAGGCATTAACGGATCTAGCATTTCCTGGATCGCTGAGATCGATGCAATCTTTTCTGGGCAGCTTGAATTATTACAGTCGATTTATCGAAGACTATGCTATCTACGCGGCCGTGCTGTACGAATTGAGAGAGGTCGATTTCGCCGCGATGTCCAAGGATGATGTGCGGATCCAGATCAAGCGAAGTATGGAATATAAAGAGTTGGATCAACTGGATCTGAAGGAAGATCTAGGATCAGATCTGGCATTAAAGCCTGCGGAACCGTCGGATCCAGGAAGTCTAGATGGAGACCAGGCTGATCCACGATGGATTCGTGCTCATCGGGCCTTCGAGACACTCAAATCGAAGATCGCGTCTACTCCGATCCTACGTCATTTTGATCCGGGTCGAGAGGCGGTGGTGATCGTATATGCAAGTGATTGGGCGATCTCGGCAGCCCTCGTGCAAGAGTATGACCAGATCTACTATCCGGTCACCTTCGTGAGCCGAACGTTGAAGTCGAACGAGTTGAATTACAGCCCAGTGGAGAAGGAAGTGTTGGCGCTGCTACGGATCCTGGATCTCGGATATAACATGCTGGTGGGACGCCGGATCCGGGTGCTGACTAGATACTCCACGTTGGCCTGGTTATTTAGATCGACCGGATTACAAGGGCGATTAGGCCAATGGGCGTCACTGCTATCACCGTGGACATTAGAGATTGTGAAGTGCGTTAAAGGAGAAGAAGAGATCCTAGGGGTGATTGCGGCTATATCACGCCCAGATCCATGGTGGATGAAGCGTTGATCCAGATCTCGCCCAAGAAGAGCCACGACGGAAGATCCAAGCTCCAATCCCTGTGATCCAAGCGAATGAGGAGCTGTATGTTGTCAGTTTCGATGGATCAGCCCGCGTGAAGCGTGGAGGTGGCGCATATAGTGCGATCTTGTGGAAGTTGCCTGAATGGACGGTGATCCAGGCCAGATCGGCCTATGCGGAAGATCTTACCGTCAATGAAGCTGAATATCATGGGCTGTTACTATGTCTGGATCTGTTGAGTACAGTGGATCGCAAACGAGTGGTGTTCTGCGGCGACTCTAATCTGGTGATCCGACAAGTCAGGGGTGAGATCGAGTGTAAGGCACCCGGTCTGACCTTACTCAAGCAAAGGGCTTTAGATCGTCTGAGGGACTGGCCAGATCACGAACTTGTGCATGTGAAACGAGATTGGAACGGCAGTGCGGACAGTTTGGCTAGTGCAGCGCTACAGCGACAAGGTGGAGTGAAGATCGAGTCGGATGAGGATAAGCAGGATCTGATCACGTTGAACCGATTGGATGAGGTATTGGTAGTCAAGAGGACGGATCAGCAGCCCAGATCACGGCGGTAGTGACTCGATCATCAGGCTCGCGATCTACGACGCGAACGACTTCGGATCCGCGATCATTACGGGAAGAAATAGTTCGAGATCTCAGGATCGATCGGATCCGACAAGCCCAAGACGAGGAGGCGTGGATCTCGGGATTGAAGAAGTATCTGAATGGAGATCTACAAGATCTGACTCAGCAAGAAGCCAAATCATATGCTAATCTAGCAGCCGATTATGATTTGGATCACCATGATCTACTGTTCTACTGTCCCTCCACGAGACCGACGGATGCAGATCGAGATAAGCTGATGCGACTAGTGATCCCGGAAACTCTATATCAGGACATACTACATCACTACCATGTGAGCCTAGAAGGTGGACATCAAGGGATCGGCCGAACTTATCAGCGGATCCGGGATCACTTCCATTGGAGAGGTCTGTATAAGAGTGTCCAAAGATACGTGGGTGAGTGTGTGGATTGTGAGACCGGCAAGAGTAAACCTCGGATCCAAGGAGAGTCGCCAGTAACCTTCAGGCAACGTATCCTTTCCAGATCATAGCTATGGATCACATCCCGTCGCTAACCCGATCGCACAAAGGAATACAGAATTATTGATCTTCGAAGATCTATTCACTGGATATGTGATCGCGAAAGCCAGCTCATCAAGGACTGCTCAGACTGTCGCCGAATCATACGAGGAATGTGTCTTCCGACGATTTGGGGCCAGCGAAGCGATTAGGCATGATCGTGAACCAGGATTTATGTCCGATTTTTTCCCGAGCGTTTAATAAGATCTTGGGTCAACGTCAACGTGCCACGATGGCATATCGCCCCAGGCTAACGGATCTGCAGAGCGCATGGTCCAACTACAACTCGGGCGATTAAGATGTATGTGCAGGATCTGGATCAACGAGATTGGGACGAGTATGCCGAGAGGATTACCTTCGCGATCAACACACACGCGCATGATCGGATCCGAGGAAACACCTTTCTATATGGTACATGGTGGGATCCTAGATCCACTTGGAAGCGGTGATCCCGGTGGGAAGTACGCGAAGACATGATCGGGATCCGCGGCGATGGAGGTATCAGATCCAGCGGTATTATCAACAGGTTCGGGAACAGGTTAATCAACGACTGCGAGAGGCGATCTCAGATCGAGCGGATCTACACAACCAGGAGATCCGCCCGCATCAGATCGAGGTCGGATCTCGAGTGTGGTTATATCTCGATCGAGTAAAGGAGGGATATGCTAAGAAGTTGGCACACTTGTGGCATGGACCATTCCGGATTGTGGAGAAAGTTGGTGAACATGCGGTGAAATTGGAGATCGCCGGATCCGGATATCATATTTTCCCTATGGTACATGTGAACAAGTTGAAGCTCGTGAAAGAATATCCAATCGATCGACACTAATGCGACTCAATGTGGAAAGTCAAGATCGTCTGGATTTTGATGAGATCTATTACCAGGGGATAGCTGGATCCAAGATCGCGATCCCGATGATATGAAGTGGAAAGATCACAGATGTGAGATCAGGGAGAAGAACGAGATATGGACGGATCTACCGAGAATTCCTCGTACATTGGCGAGGATATGATGATCCGACTTGGGTGGATGAAGCAGATCTCAACTGTGGCGCTCTGCTACATGAGTTTCTGCGAGATCGCACGAATCATAATCGATTCGGTGTGATGCAATCTCACGAGGGGTCGTGAGGTCGCAATCAACGACAACAAGCTGGTTGTTGTCGTGGTGAAATCGGTTGAAGGATCTACATGAGGGATGTAGATCGGAGGAATGGGTATGCATATATACATGTGGAATATGGTGATGATGAAGATCAAGTCTCGAGATCCAGAGATCCGAGTGGATCAAGGTCGGTCATGACTC